>SNQJ01S0176038.1:7490-20018 GCA_010110895.2 Picea sitchensis | reverse complement strand
TGTTGTCTATGAGTATTTTACATGAGTAATCCTTTAATTTATGTGTTGCAAAGTTGATCCATTTTCTTTTTAACACATAACATTTACTTGCAAAATAATTTCAAGATTTTCAAGTCTTCTTCATTTTTAGATCACAAGGTCACCAAAACAATCGTGGTTCGATGAGCTTCAAGGGCTCAACAAAATGCTTCAAGCAGAGAATGCTGGATTGAAGACATTGTTGCATGTTGCAGAAGAAGAGAACCAAAGGTTGCAAGAGCAGTTGCAAGCCATGAAGATGTAGACAAAGGAAGGCTCTACAAATGAGACAGTGATAAGACCATCCTGTGACCATGGAAACTTCACCAGTTATGGGTGCGAACATGACAGTGCAAATGCATGCACACTTTGTCAAACAAATGAAGATAATATTCATGCATTCAGAAGCCAAGGAGAATTCCTAGAAGCATCTTCCATTGATCCTTCTCACGAGGAACAACTGGACACATCTCAAGAAGCAATCCTTCTCACTACGAACAACTGGACACATCTCAAGAAGCAGACCAAGGGTCCCAGTTTGATGTGGAGGTAAATAAACCATGTATAGTTCCTTTCTTGATTAATGTTGATGATTCTTTTGAAATCCTTGAACAACATGCGTCTTTCATCAACTTAAAGTTGATGAGAAAAATGGGATACGAAGGAGGAGGCCTTGGAACTAATGGCCAAGCTATTTTGGATCACATCGAGACAGTGGTTTGGCCTCGATATGTCGGGATAGGCTATGTCCCAAAGGATGTTGGAGAAAGCTCCAAAACCATTCGTGAAGAAGACCCCAGGACAGTCATTGAGACTCCAGAGGTCAACAGTTCAGCAAGAGATGAAATTGATTCAGTGCAGGCCAAGAGCACAACTTCTCATGATCGAGGATTCGAGACATCTCCAGGGAGATATGAGCATCACAATGACAGAGTTGAGACCAACTCTTCTTACCAATCTGACTCCAGAGGAAACTCACAGAGGTATGAGAAATCTCGAAACACTAAAATGCCATTTGATTATAAGTATGTTAATCATATAAAGCAGAGCTTTTGGCATCAAAGACCATGCACTTTTTGTGGATTGAATAAACACGTAGTGTCCCAGTGTTGGAAGAGAAAATCCTTGTGCAGGAAGGTTATGTCAACCAGGAGAAGGACGAGGATGACAAATTGCTTTCCACACATGGAAAAGAGCAGGGGAAATGCAACTCTGAAGGAGAAAGGCTATTGCAGCCATTGTAGTAGAGATGGGCATCATGAGGCCACTTGTTGGGCCTTACATCTAGATCTACATCCAAAGAAGGATAAGAAGACTAGACAAACACCTTCGAGGGAGACAGCCAGTCAGGTACATCTGTAGGAAAATAAGGCATTAGGAGAAGACCAACTACCAGAGAAAGGACAACTCGGTAAAGAGGACATGTTCGACAAAATGGTTGAACAAATGGGGAAAATCCTTTTGAGTTAGTCGAGAGTGGCCATATTTTGTAAATCACATGTTGCTATTAAGCCCCCGTAGAAGAGTATTGTGTAAAAGTGGTAATTGTTGATATCACTTTTTTTTTTTTTTTTTCTGGCACATGTTGATATTGTTAGGCCTTGTGAGGTAGTTTGGGTAAGGGTTTCTTATTGTAAGTCCAATGGACATGAAACTTAATGTAATGAATTTTGGGGACCAAAAGTCTTTTTAGTTGGGAGGCGTGATCCAGATGGATCTAAGGAACATCAAAGAAGTTTTAGAAGTGTCCTAGAATGCACAGAAGTGACCTAGGACGTTCATAATGGCTTCAACAGACAACAAAAGGGAAAAAATTCAAAGTTCCCAAAACTCCATTAAAATGACATAATCGTGAAGAGCACGTCGCAAGCTTTCCAATGGCGCAAACGGCTCGTCAAACGGAGTTACGGATCAAAATATATAAACGGTCAACATCCGTACTGCCGACGTCAGCATTCGTACAACCTACGTGGCAAGCACATAGAGTGACATGTGTCATGATGACATCATCATGCTACGTGGCAGTACCAGAGGTTGCCATGTGTCACGATGACATCATCATGCTACGTGGAAGCACTAGAGGCTGCCACGTGTCATGATGACATCATCATGCTACGTGGCAGTACCAGAGGTTGCCACGTGTCACTCAAATTTGAGCTTTTCAGGGCGTCACGTGGACCAGTGAAAAAGTGTCATGTGGCACCCCCAGGTGATGCCACGTGGCACCACCCAGTAGGCACCACGTGTCCAATACGGAGGTGACATAGACGATCTGGTACAGAGGTGACATCAGCAACCGAGTGGATGAATAAATGGATGCCACGTGGCCCAATAGGGAGGCGCCACGTGGCACCCCTGAAATGCACAATGTCACCCCGTGAACGAATAATTAAAAAAAATTATATATAACATAACTCCGCCATATCTGGCAGAATTTCTGCTATATATAGTAGATCCGCTATATTTAACCACTACTAAACTGCCCGCCAGATCCTCCGTCTGTGTAGCAACAATTCACCAAATTTGCCACCATATTTAGCCATCCCGCCAAAGTTAACCGCTGCCAAAACTGTCGTTATATTTAGTGGGGACGCGCGCCAAAATGGTCATAACTATTCGCCAAAATGGGGAGGCCCGTGGGATTCGACCCCGGGACGTCTGCCAACCAACGACCTAAATTTAGCCAAGCTACCAATGCGCCAAGCACATCATTGATGACATAACTGCCCGAAAATATTATTTAAAGGGGGCAGTGTGTGAGAGGAGAACACACCAGTGCATGGAGCACAGGAGTGGAGCGCTCTTGTATGGCTCGTATGACCTGGTACGGACTGTACGACTTGGTATAGATTTTGGAACGCAAACCGAGGTAAGGTTGCCTCTTGGGTTCAGAAAGTGCTCGACTCGGATCGAGGCGTGGAGACAATAATTTTTTAGGTAAAATTGAAGCCACAAACATAGTGGTGGTGTTAGTTTTCTAATCTGAGAAAAAATTCAGCAGCTTCATTCCAGAATGAGTCATTTATTACAGAGGCAGTGACACGGTAACCGAGGCAGAGGTGTCTCTTGGGCCTGGAAGTGTCTGACTCAGATGGAGATGATTTGACAATCATTTTTGGGTAATTCAACGACGCGAATTCAATGACGAGGTATGTTTTTTCAACAGAGCTTGAGATAAGCAAGCTAGGTTCTAAAGAAGCCAATGTAAGCATGCTTTTCATTTTGTTGTTTTGTCATTAAATGTTGCAACATAGCATGCTTGTTATAGGTCTGAAGGAGCAGAGAGAAGCTGTAGCAAGGTAGCAAGATCAACGTATTCCTTCTATCTATTTGTTTCTTATCTTCTTTCACATCAAATCAATCAGTTATATGTGACATAGAAATTGTGGCACTTGCATGACAAGTGGCCAATGAAACAGTTTTGATTCTCGTGGTTTCAAAATCTTTTGTATGGGCTGCGTATTTATGCTTGGATCTGAGCAGCAGATCTAAGGCTTTTGATGGCTCCATGTTGATGGGGGTCATATTTTATTCTTCATCTTTTTATGTATTGAGTATGTGGGAATGATGTCCATGTCAGCATCATGGATGCCTCATGAGTAGAACTAGTGAAGCTGATACATTCCTGATCACATTCCGATCTCTTGTTTCTGTCATCGAAGAGGGACTTTGGCCTTACAACTTGTAAAGGAGAGACATCATTACATCGAGAAGAATAAAGCGGTCAAGCTTTGGAGCATGACCCAGAGAGGTAGCCCACTGCAAGGGTGAACTCCGTTATCAAGTGAAGTGTCTTATCCATCACGTGTATTATGTTCTTATGTTGTTTTTCCATGAATTTCCGCACATAGGATGTTAAAAGCAAGCATGACATATTGCACATAAGGAAGACTAATGAGGTTTTCATTCACTTCCAATTCAAGCACATAAGACTTCAAATTTACCTTTTATTGCATATTGCTCAAGTAAAACGATCTATAACTGACCCTTTTGAAGGAGTGAGATAATCAACGAATATTGGAAACTTATCACTCCCGGGTTCAGATCATGTGGTATCAGAGCAGGCTTGATATCGATTGCAGGTGTTGAAGCTAAGGATGGCAAGGTCACCAAAACAATCATGGTTTGATGAGCTTCAAGGGCTCAACAAAATTCTTCAAGCAGAGAATGTTGGATTGAAGACATTGTTGCATGTTGCAGGAGAAGAGAACCAAAGGTTGCAAGAGCAGTTGCAAGCCATGAAGATGCAGACAGAGGAAGGCTCTACAAATGAGACGGTGATAAGACCATCTTGTGACCATGGCAACTTCACTAGTTATGGGTGCGAACATGACAATGCAAATGCATGCACACTTTGTCAAACAATTGAAGATGAGCTTCATACATCCAGAAGCCAAGGAGGATTCCTAGAAGCATCTTCCACTAATCCTTCTCACCAGGAACAATTGGACACATCTCAAGAAGCAATCCTTCTCACCAGGAACAACTAGACACATCTCAAGAAGTAGACCAAGGCTCCCAATTTGATGTGGAGGTAAATAAACCATGTATAGTTTCTTTCTTGATTAATGCTGATGATTCTTTTGAAATCCTTGAACAACATGTGTCTTGCATCGGCTTAAAGTTGATGAGAAAAATGGGATACGAAGGAGGAGGCCTTGGAACTAATGGCCAAGGTATTGTGGATCCCATCAAGACAATGGTTTGGCCTCGATATGCCGAGATAGGCTATGTCCCAAAGGATGTTGGAGAAATATCCAAAACCATTCGGGAAGAAGACCCCAGGACAGTCACTGAGACTCCAGAGGTCAACAATTCATCAAGAGATGAAATTGATTCAGTGCAGACCGAGAGCACAACTTCTCATGATCGAGGATTCGAGACATCTCCAAGAAGATATGAGCATCACAATGACACAGTTGAGACCAACGCTTCTTGCCAGTTTGCCTCCAAAGGAAACTCACCGAGGTATAAGAAATCTCGAAACTCTGAAATGCCATTTGATTATAAGTATGTTAATCATATAAAGCAGAGTTTTTAGCATCAAAGACGATGCACTTTTTGTGGATTGAATAACCACGCAGTGTCCCAGTGTTGGAAGAGAAAATCCTTGTGCAGGAAGGTTATGGGAACCAAGACAAGGACGAGGATGACAGATTGCTTTCCTCACATGGAAAAGAGTAGGGAAAATGCACCTCTGAAGGAGAAAGGCTATTGCAACCATTGTAGTAGAGATGGGAATCATGAGGCCACTTGTTGGGCCTTACATCTAGATCTATGTCCAAAGAAGGATAAGAAGACCAGGAAGACATCTCCGAGGGAGACAGCCAGTCAGGCAGAGCTGCAGGAAAATACGCCATCAGGAGAAGACCAACTACCAAAGAAAGGACAGCTTGGTAAAGAGGACATGTTCGACAAAATGGTTGAACAAATGGGGAAAATCCTTTTGAGTTAGTCGAGAGTGGCCATCTTTTGTAAATCACATGTTTCTATTAAGCCCTCGTAGAAGGGTATTGTGTAAAAATGGTAATTGTTGATATCACTTCTTTTTCTTTTTTTTTTGGTTTTATTTCTGGCACATGTTGATATTGTTAGGCCTTGTTAGGTAGTTTGGGTAAGGGTTTCTTATTCTAAGTCCAATGGACATGAAACTTAATGTAATGACTTATGGGGACCAAAATTCTTTTCAGTTAGGAGGCGTGATCCGGATGGATCTAGGGAACATCAAAGAAGTTTCAGAAGTGTCCCAAAACGCACATAAGTGACCCAGGACGCTCAGAATGGCTTCAACAGACAGCAAAAGGGAAAAATTCAAAGTTCCAAAAACTCCATTAAAATGGCATGATCGCGAAGAGCGCTTCACAAGATTTCCAACGGCGCAAACGACTCGTCAAACGGAGTTACGGATCAAAAGATATAAGCGGTCAAAGTTCTGGTCAACCCAGCCTAGTCAGCAGGGATGAGTCAGCATCCGTACAACCTACGTGGCAATCACAAAGAGTGACACATGTCATGATGATGTCAACATGCTACGTGGTAGCACCAAAGGCTTCCACATGTCACTCAGATTTGATCTTTTCAGGGCACCACGTGGACCAGTGAAAAAGTGCCACATGGCACCCCCAGGTGATGCCACATGGCACCACCCAGAAGATGCCACATGTCTAGTACGGAGGTGACGTGGACGGTTCAGTATAGAGGTGACATCAACAACTGGGTGGATGAATAAATGGATGCCACGTGGCCCAATAAAATGCCCTTATAGAGGTTCCCTAAAAGATATATCATGATCCAATAAAATCTTGAAAATAAGGAGAACAATAGTGTTGAACCTGCGTCACATATGGGGAATATTTTAACACATTTTGAGAGCACTAATATTGAATCCTAGAGTCGTGATCATTATCACTCCAATATCTACATCATCCGGGGCTCAACTCAAGACCAAGGAACTACTTAATTCCCAAGATCAATATGAAGAAGTTTGATGGTAAAGATCCTATAACATGGATATCTCAAATTGAGAAATTATTTGATCTACACCAAGTGCCAACTTTACAAAAGGTAACTCTTGCATCCTTATATTTAGAAAATGATCAATTTGTTTGGTATCAATGTCTTTGTGAACGAAAAAGGGATTATATTGTCTCTTGGTCCATTTTTATGGATGAATTGATAGCACATTATAGGGATATTACGAGATAAAAGTGATAAGTTGTAACAACATGACAAAATTACTCAAAAAAGGAAACCATGGTGTAATTGCACAATTGTGCTCACTAGATGTTCAAACATCTAGGCCCTTTTCTCGGATGGATCTCCAAAAATTTATCGGCAATCATTCCATGGTATTTGGAGAGATGCATAAGGGTCTTCCACCTACTCGATATCATGACCATGCTATCCATTTGCAACCATGAAGTGTACCGCCTAACATTAGTACTATGGTAAATACTCACTCACGTTAGATTTTTTTTTTCTTGTGTTTTGGGGTTACAATCTACCCTAAACCTATAGGGGCATACTAATGGTGTCTTCACATATCTTCCCTGCTCAATATCGACAATGGAATGATATAGAATTGTTAAACACTTTGCTTTGATAACCATGGTATATATCGTGCTTGTTGGGTTTACCATTAAGATCACACATTGTTTATTGATGATAATTCTTCACAATGATGAGATGGTGAACATTTGAGTGCAATTTTTTGTTTTCAATGATTATTATCTTATGCTCTACATTGGTTTCTTGTATATGAGAATTTAAGAAAGATTCATTTTCCTCTTTCCAACACAAATTTGAATAAGCACTATAGTTTAAATCTTGTTCACAAATGCGATTTGATCTATTATACACACTTAAATAAACTTGTCTTTTACCTTAAAGTGAGTGGCTTCAGGTTGTCTCAGTGAAACCAAGTCGTAGAGCTCCCCTTTGATACCCAACGACCTAACTTAGTTCGAACATAGGGATTCCCCCCTAGGCTAGGGTAGCCCTTTCCCTTAGTCTGAAGTGTGGGGCAAGGTTATTGAAGTGACAATGGGTAGCTTGCTTGACAATATCCTTAGGATTCCCCTTAAAGTAAGGTTGGACTTTTCCTTTATGGAGTGTCTAAGCGATAACATTTTGGTGTCATGATCGGGGGATAAAGTCCATTCCCTGGGTATTCGAAGTTTGGTTTCAACTTTTGGTGAGTAGGATTTAAATTTTTCACAAGTTGACTCACTTGGCGACTCCATTGAAGGGAAGACGACCAATTCCCTTAGAGAATTTAAAGTTTGGTTGTTTGTAGGGTGAATGAAGCATCCGTGTTGGCATTCATTAAATTATTCACCCTGGTGATTCCACTTTGGTTGAAAATGGCTCCATGGGAATTTCACGAACAATATGCTACTATTTATGTTAAAGGGGTTCCTGGATACCCAAATCATTACTGTCCAAAATGGTTAGAAGACCTCCCTAAATATGATGGTGACCCTTCATTAGCTATTCCTAACATTGTAAATTTTCTAAGACACATTTCAGAGATCAACGTGACACATGAGGATGCAATGATGATAATTTTTGTATACTCTTTTTAGATGAAACAAAAATATTGGGTTAGATATTGCAAGGGTCCAAAAAGTATAACTTCTATGACTCTTTTCTTTGAGCTTTTCCTTAAGCATGAGAGTCCTCCTTTTCATGATTATAAGAATGCTCTTAACAACCATCTAGTTACCTTAGAAGAGAACAAGGATGAAGTGGTTCAAACCATTGAAATTGAGGAAACATTAACTTTGTATATTAATGAAGACTAAGAATATGAAACGAGCCATCTAGTTACCTTAGAAGAGAACAAGGATGAAGTGGTTCAAACCATTGAAATTGAGGAAACATTAACTTTGTATATTAATGAAGACTAAGAATATGAAAGGAGCATGGGTGAAGTATCTTTTCATGATAATTTTGAAGAAGATATATCTAAATAAAAGGTGCCCACAAAACAGGAAAGGATAGGGTGCTTGGATGAATTGATTGAACTATTTCATGAAAGGAAAAGGGTGATAGATATTCTATTCGGTACGTTTCAGAGGAATCCTTCATATGTGTTAGGGGATGAAATAAGCATTAACATGGAAGAAAATAATGCCCTCTTGGAATTAATTAGGAAACAAGAATATTTGACTCTTAAGGAAAATGTTTCCACTTCAGTTGGAGATCAACCTTATGGATAAAACGTTGATGAAGGATCCTCTCTACCCTTTGAAAATCAATCACTTGGTGAACACATTGAAGGTTTACTTCATGAAGACACCCAAGTCTATGAAGAATACATAGATAAGGGGGAAGAGTCCTTAGAACAACTTTGTGAAGAAGATTTGGATAAGATCCGGGAATGTGAAAATGACCAAAAAAAAATTCTTATCCACATGAACTTGAGGACATGGTGAATGATATCCCCTGTCAAAGTATTGAGTCTCATGATCCATCTTTAAATGAGTTTGAAAGGGTGAATTTTGAAGAAATATTAGTTGACTTTCCCTCATCCAATGAAGAAGATAGTAGACTTGGTGATGAAAACCTTGAAGAACTTTTCTACATTGAAATACCTAAGTGGGATATGAGATGTGTCTACTTTGAAGGTGATCCAATTTATGACACTGACTATTAGAGTGAAATTCACATGGTTGGACCTGAACCTTATGAAGATCCTCAATTAGGAAGTTTTTCTAAAGAAGTGGATGATCCAAATCTTGAAGAGAATGAGGTTGAGTGGTTATTACAAGATTTACTCGGCCTTCGGATTTTTCACAAATCTCAGGATACCTGAATGATTAGCAAGATTGGAGAGATAAACTGCCAAGATTTCATGGAATTTGTGAATCACCTATTTCACCTATTTCATCTTTTAGCGATGATATTTCAAAGCTAAAAAATACTCACGAAGATGTTCTTATTGTCCTTGGATTTTCTTGAGGATGAGATTATGGATTGGTATGGAAAACTTAATGAACGAAATATCTTGTCACTTTCGGATTCTTCAAGATATTTATTGAGACTTGGTCTCCTTTTTATCAAAAGGTTGGACATGAAAAGGTTGTTAAGTGTCCCTTAACTTGTTCCTTTTCCTTACCTTTGACCTATGAGCATTCTTCTTCCTTACCTTTAACCTTTGAGCATTCTTCTTCCTTACCTTTGTTTAGGAGAGACATGGAGAGTCAACATTTTCTCTGTAGATCCCAGCTAGAGCTGCCTTCACAATATTTTATCCTCAATAAGCTTACAAGTAAAGTCAATGGGTTGACCCACTCTTGTGATTACATTGTCCTTGTTGATCTTTGGATGGAAGAATTTTGGCAGTATGAACCACCATTGGTATAGTTCGATCCTTGTTCTTAGTAGATATGACCTTGTTTAGTCTCTGGACTTAATCATGACTAAAGTTTTTCCTAACACCCACCTGGTGATTGACATATCCCTGATTTGGATGATGACCAAACACACGGGGAGGATTCAAACTCTTGATAGGTTCCTTGAGTGGTTGCATTGGATTTTTTATTTCACCTAGTAGCCACATGCCTTAGTTAGCCAATAGGGTAGGCATGAATAAGCTCCCTAAACAGTAGTTATAATGCAATTTTCCTTCCATGCATGATTTCCCATATGCATATGCTTTTCTTTAGAATAATTTTTTATATATACTTGCTTTACTTTCATTGTTTAGACTCAGTAAAAAAAATTATTTCCGCAAAGTAGTTTTTATTCCTAACCGGGCTGGTAGATTTGCTACCAAACTTTATTTCATTTTCTAGATTCCATGGTGTGTAGGTCATAGGTTTATGAAAATTCTGGAGTTCTCATACACTCTAGCATAAATTGCATGTCCCCGAGTAAGAGCTAGATGTTACCCTCTTAGGGGTAAGAACCTTTGGGTACCTTCACAAGGGTGTCATGTTATTACTTGAATGAGGTGTGATGCTTATCTTCGCCAGATCCATACATAATTCTTCTCTATATCCACCATGATACACGATTGTGCTAGCTCAGTTGTGGTGTAACTCACTTTCATCCATGCTCCTCAGATGACAAATGCACTATGGTACGGTATGGTATGGTCATTTTTCTTCATTTTATATTCCATGTATTAATACCCATTTGGACATGATGATATAACCTCTTGGCTCATCGTAAAGTGATACACATCTAACAATTGTCTTTATGCATTTCATAACATTATATAGTTTTATTACTTTCCCCGTATTACCTTGGGGAACATGTTTTCTGTTAGACATGTGTTGTTTCTTAGGGTGACTTGTACCATTGGGTGTCTAGGCCAAATAACACCATCTATATCCCAACCATGCTAACCACTTTTCACCTCCCCAGTATCATTCATTCCATCTGCATAAAATAATTGCATCCTAGTCATGTATGATTTCTCAAAGGTCAAATGGAAAGGTCAAAATTAAAGCTTGAATAAATGAAGCCAATAAGGCTAAGAGGTGAAGAGCCAAAGCTAAAAAAGACAAATATTAAGCTTGATCAATGCCCCTCATTAATAAGGTCAATGCCTCTAGTCTCTAGTTTGTTTAATAATATCTAAATAAAACAGACTCATTCAACAAACTGGACATTTAAAAGAAAGGAGTTGAATGGGTAGTAAGAAATAGGCAAAGGATGGCAACTCAATGTTAAACTCCATCTAGAAGGATATTAAACAAAAACGCCTATCCAAAATGAATCTAGATGAATAAAAATTGAAAAAATAAAACGTGCATGTCAAAGACTTTGAGGGTCATCACATGAAATCATTCCCCCTTCCCTTTCATCATTATTACACATTATTGCCTATCTTTCACCTAGGTACTTAGGAAATATGAGTTTTTCTTAGGATTTGATGCATGTATAAAAATTATTATTATTCACCTTGGTAAGACTAGGAAAATATTAACATAAACCCCCTTAGTTATGTTTTGCTAAGAGATTGTCACCAAGTGCTACCAATTAATGACTTGTTAAGAGGCTAGACCCATCACTTTGAGTGGGTATTATGCATTGGGATACATGTACCATGCCTCGAGATCCACGACACTACCTTGAGATCCGTGACACTACCTTGGGATATGTGATACTACATGGGAAATTGTGTACTCTTTTATTTTCATATCTATAGAGATTGGGATCCATGACATTTGTCTTGGGATTCATGTACCACATCGAGATATGTGTCACCACATAAGGATCTATGACAGTGCATCAGGCCATGACAGGGATGTCATGCCATCACATATGTCACATGAACCATTCATCTACATCCTCCTTTCTCAGTTGGACACTTCATTGCACATTCATGCGTTATTTCATCCCTTGGTTCCACACCTAGGGGTAATTAATCCATTGGAGAAAGGATTTGCACATTACGAGGGTGATTACAGTTGATGAATTGGCCTCGGTGATGTGGCATCCACATTGTTGAAGGAGTGCTATCCCTTTGAGCCCACACGTGAATATTGAGAGGTTTCATTTGCTTGGATGACTCACACATTGGAGATGACATCATCCTCTTCTAGGATATTGCTCCACCTTTTGGACCATCCCTTAGATCGAGGAGGCATCCTAGGTGGACAATGGACCATTTGACCTACTTTGGGACCATCTCCTAGATGTCGACATCAAGTTTTGAGGGGTGCACCTCTTCTAGCATCTATTTTGACTACATGTGTGGCTATCACCTTGTATTTTGACCCTTTCTAGAGGGACATTGTACTTTTTGAGCTTATTATTCATGTATTTCATTAATTATTTGTATTTTTCTCATGGTTTTATTGAGAAAATGGTTTTGAGTGTTGATATTATGGTAGCTGCGGGAGGTATTTACCTCCACGTGTAAACCTGACAAGGATAGAATACTCCGGGAAGCAAGAAGAAATCCTAATGAGTTGGCTAATAACCCTAGAAGACTTGTCAGCTCAAGAAGATAATTTATATTAGGTTATTAGCCTCCAAGAGAAGAAGTCGGCCAGA
>SNQJ01S0176037.1:0-20019 GCA_010110895.2 Picea sitchensis | reverse complement strand
AAAAATTATATGGATTAGAGTTGATAGATTAAATGTGTGAAGGGGTTATATGGGTTATTAGAGTTATAACTATTAGTGGTTATAATACTTAGTTTTTATGGGAGATTAGGGGTTATAAACCATGTGTATTAGGGTTTTAAAAATTTCGTGCTAATAACAATAAAGGGTTATAGAGTTTTATATCTAGGTGTTATAGTGGTAAGGGGCTATAGATAATGTTAGCTATGGATTAGAGCTTAGAGGCTTAGGGGATATAATGGTTAGGGATTAAAGGTTATGGGTTATCAAGGTTATATTAGGGATTAGTGGTTGCATGAATTATATTAGGGGATATATGTGAGATGAGTTATATCATTTAGTAATAATGGGTCATATGGAATAATGATTACATGGGTCATAACAATCATGTTCAAGATGTTCTACGTGTTTTAAGGATTATAGGTTATATGTGTTATTTGTTATAACACTGAAGGATTAAAAGCACTATAGTATTGTGATTTATAAAATGGTAAAGCATACTTATATTATTATTATTATTTAAGCTAGAATAGTGTTACCTTATATTAATTGTAAATACAACATTACATGATTGTGTTTATGGTGTTGGAGCTGCCATAAGAGGAGACCAACTCCGACACTAGTAAATGAAAATCAAACAAAGTTTACCCAGACGACTATATTTTAATTGTACTAACAGTAAAAGTAGTTTATCAAACTTAAACAAGAGAACTATATCTAAAAGAGGCCAAAACAAATTGAAAACATAGTTGGGTGACATTCAATTTGTTGGAGAATCACCGCTTTCGTGATGATGGGGGGGAGCATGTGATTATGGAACAATTGCTACTTGAGAAGGTCTACTATGATGAGTCAAGCCTTGATGCAAACTGGCAAGCATGGCATGAAGCGCGCCAAGCCTGAGTTCCATCTATTCCTGACGAAACCGTTGCTCGGCCATTTCACTGCGAAGTTTGAAGATGAGTTGCAAGTGTTCTACTGAGAGATGAGTGGGTCGTGATTATGATTAGAGTTGGGGAGGAATCCCACTCTGATGATGAGGATTATCATCCATTTATTCAGTGCTCTCTGCATTGTTGGGGTTGTTGGCTTGTTCAGTCTCCTCCATGGTCCTTCTAGGGGCGACCTCATTAACTTGAGGTCGCTCCTCCTCCAAAATGGCGTGACCCCATATTTATTCTTCAATCTGGAAGTTGGATGTATGTTCTTCCTCTACAATAGCTCGACCCCATGATGCATTCTCAGGTTGGAGACTGGTCGAGTGATCCACTTCTACTTGGGAATTTGCAGAGAGTAAAGTTGAATCTGAGTCACTGGAGGAGAGCGACGGGATAGATCTTTGACTGAAAGATCCATGAGAAGGGCCACTAGCTCAACGTGAGTGAGCCCTTTCATGAGGCATAATGAAAATGAGATGTAGACCTAAGAAGAATGACACCCACCAGGAACAAAATGAGTTTGTGGACTGCCTAAAGGAGAAGGAAAATATAGTTGAGAAAACATATAGGGGTGAATGAAGCCATGGAGGGGTATTACTCAAAAAATCCATAATCAAGTTCAAATCATTTAAGTTTCACATTGCCTTAACATTAAAAACATGTTGTAAACTCGTACCAGAACTGAGAAATGAAGTCATTGCCAGACTCTATAGTACCGTTAGTGGATTGCTTTGTACACACGGTGAGATGTGGCTAGCATCAGCCAACAACTTCGGGAGGCATTTAGAGCCCCAGGTAGTTGCGCGATGAACCATATGGTGACTTGTCATAATGGCATAATTAACACCCCATCCGGGGGTTGTCTTTTCAACTTTGTAATTTCAATACATTCTTGGAGTGGGGGAGGAATAGGTCGATCATTGATTCCGATCACCATGTCTTATGCATTGCAATCAACCCCAAGATTAACTAGATTATCCACAATTTTGTTGGCCTCCCTACTTATGTCAGAGGGGATAAGAACAAAGTGAGATAACAAAAGAGATTGGAGCAGCTCGATGAGGCTAAGGAGTCTCTAGCAAGAAGATATTTTCGCAGGGTCTAAGCCATCCAGTAGTTTTGAGAACAAATATATTATGATCTATGAATCCCCTTCTATGATGAGCTTGTGTTAGCCTAAAAAAAAATCTTCTTGAACTCCTTTTAGAAGCACCTGTAGCTCGATTAATTTGTTTGTGTCATGACCTATGTTTCCCACCATGATGTTGCAAATTATCCATTTGTTGTCTCTGAAGATCACCTGAAAGCCAACTAGTCCCAGGTTCCCCTTTGATGCTTCGTCAAAGTTAATTTTCAGAAAACTAGGAGGGGGCTTCTGCTAAGAGATGGGACTGGAAATGGAGGGTGTATAAGAAGGGCTAGAGGTGATCAATCGATTAAGATTGAGATGCTAGTGATTGATGATGAGTTGCTCTTCAGGGTCACATTTCATATCTTCCATTGACCATTGATGAGATCTAATTGATTCTTGAATGTTCTCTTTGAATTTTGACCAAATGAGATTGTCAAGTGAAAGATTAGACTGGAAGATCCATTGATTGCGTTCCTTCCAAATATACCAAATCACAAAGCCTAGGAGAAGCTTCCATACCCTGTTCAAAATGGAATTTTTGAATACTACAGGCTTCCATATTTTAATGATTAAGGAGATGTTGTTTCGATTTCTATCGACTTTCCTCATGATTTGAGCTGCCTAATCCCATATGTTGGAATTATAAGTGCATAAGTTGAGTAGATGATTTGTTGATTCTTCGCTTTGAGAACAGAGAGGGCAAGCCGAAGGTACTATGAAGCCCCCCTTTGTGAAGATTGTCCCAGGTTAGAATTCAATCATGGATTAGCAGACAAAATAAAGTGTTGACTTTTGTCTGTATATTCATTTTCCAGATGATTTTCCAAATCCTTTCTCGAGGTTGAATCTGCAATTGAGCCATAATAATATAATTTTATATGATGGAAAAGGTTCCCTTGCGAGAGTATCACCATTTCAAAATGTTTGGTCCATGATAAATGTGCACTTTGCTAGAAGCTAACTCTTGTTTCCATGAGTTCAAATCACATAGATTGGGGAGTTGTAGATCATCGTGATTAGTTTTCCATTCTTGCTAGGTTTGGGAAGGCTTCGAGTCTTTCCAGAGATCAAGGACTTAGAGATGGTCAGTGTTCTGCATACATGTACATATATCAAATAAATATTCCTTTTTTTGAAGAATTTGCATTTTCTACCAAGAGTCAAGTCAGAGTAGAGCTTCCTCTCCTCCTCTGAGTTCACAAAAAGCGTGCTTTTGAATCAGGTCACAGTTTTTCCAAGCAAAGTTCTAGAAGGATGAACCATAGACCTAATCATATCATTAGATGAGCTTGGATTCCTCGATGTCGGGGGTGTATTTATTTTTCTAAATATGTACCCATAGATCCTCTGGGTTTTTAAACACTTTCCACTAGGTTTTTGCTCCCATTATGGAATTTATCATGCAGGAGTCCCTCAAACCTAGGTCTCTCACAAGCTTGGGATTACAAAGTGTTTTCGATCTTACTAAATCTCATTTACGACCTTCCTTATTTCCCTGATAGAGAAAGATTATTTGTATGTTGCGAATGGTCTTCAAGATGGTCTTTGGGGAAGCAATCACTGAAAGGAGATAGATAGGAATAAATTGAAGAACTAATTTAAGAAGAACTAGTCACCCTGCAAGATTTAGGGATCATAAGGTCCTAGATTTGAGCCTCTTTTGTAAGGAGGTAATGAGAGGTTCCCAGGGGTTGATTATGAGATTGTTATCAACTAGAGGGACTCCCAGGTAATTGGAAGGAAGGGAACTCCTTGAGAAGCCTAAAATACAAGTGATGTGGTTCTGAATGGCTAAGGGGGTGTTGAAGAAGAAGATTTTTGATTTTTTAGTATTAATAGAGGTGCTTGAAGCATCACTAAAGTCTTGAAGAATGCTTCGAATTTTGAGGGATTCCTTAGTCGTGGGAGAGCCCATCATCATCGTATCATCAATAAACTAGTTGTGCAAAGCGGGTGGGTGAATTCCATGTAGGGGCAGACCTTAGAGGGAACCATCATCAATGGACACTTTTATGTATCTATTAAGACCTTCAACCATGGTAACAAAGAGAAAGGGGGAAAGCACGTCTTCTTGTTGGATGCCTCTAAAGGGGTATAAAGTCTGAGAAGGGATGCCATGGACTAAAAAGAAGAAAAAGGTTGAGGAAGTAAGATTGAGAACCTAGTTGACCCAGTATTCACTAAAACCAAAAGTCGAGAGGAGGGACGATGTATATTGCCAACTAAGTTAATCAAAGGCTTTTGAAAGATCTAACTTGATAATCATGTCTTGGGTTCGGGAGGATTTTAAGTTCGTGAGGCGGGATGATGTTATCTAGGATTTTTCGTCCTTCGACATAACCAGATTGCTCTTTTGAAATAATGAAAGGAAGAATAGGTTTGAGTCTTAGAGCCATTACCTTGGTTATTAGCTTGTAGATGATGTTACATAGAGCAATAGGCTAAAACTACTTCAGATGATTAGCCCCCTCCTCCTTAGGAATGAGAGTGATGAACGTAGTGTTGAGAGCTGGAAGGACTCCCTAAGAAAGGCACACATCTTCAACCAACTACCATACTTCTTCCCGAGCCATAGGCCAGTAAAGGTGGAAGAAAACTGTAGTGAAGCCATCTGGTCCAGGGGATTTTCCAGCTGGTATTTCCTTGATGGATTGATACACCTCTTCAATTGAGATTGTTCTGAGAAGAGCTTCATTCTATGATCCAGGAGGATCCAGAATGCTCATAGAGGTCTAGGAAGATACAAAATGCTCATAGAGGTCTAGGAGGATCCAGAAATACTCAAAATTTGATCGTCTCAAATGTTCTAGAAAAGGACTTCAGTGTATAGAGCTTGACGATAAATTTACAACGATGCAAAGATTGCCTCAAACAGAGTTCATAGGAAAAAGTTATAACAAATCAAAGTTTGGTCAAACCAAGGAAAAATTCAAACAAGAGGTGCCATGTGGCAGGCCCACAAGCTCCCACGTTTCATCCATATAGCTGTCAGGATGATGTCAACAAGTTGACATGGAAGCATGAGAGGTTGCCATGTGTCACTCATTTTTGTCATTTTCAAGCACCATATGATGATGTGGCAGGTAGCAGGTACAGTCAACATCCATATGCTGACGTGGTAATGGCTGAGAAGATGATGTGGTGCTGACGCAAGCAATAGTTGGACCAACCAAAGAGTGCCACACGACACTCTCTGATTGGCCAGTAATGGCTATGGGAGAATAAAATTGGTTGGGTCAAATGGGATTCGAACTCATGACCTCCAACGTAATTTTCCAACGCCTTAACTAGATTCTCATACCAATGCGCCATACGGTTGGCTTGTTATAACTAACTTTAAACAATATATTTATGTTAAAACAAATCAACCTAAGTATATAGCATGAATTTCGGGCCATAATTAGGTCGACCTAGGCCTATTCAGAGGGAACAGAAACCAATGCGATGGGACAAAGAGTATGAGGCTTAGAAGTTTGTGCCAGGAGTATGGATTATCTCGATTTACGTGCTAAGAGAAGCTTAGTCATGGTGTTGTCTTGATTTGCATGTCAAGGAGCACTATGTCAAAACATAGGCTTGTTTATACTCATTTTTCTCGTTTTCTAGACAGGACCATGATGGTGATGTTATTTTTGTGCTAAGAGGTTTTTTATGAAAGTCTTAGTCCCGATTGCCATTAATGAGCGCCATAGTGCATAGTTTGGCGTGTAAAGAGGGTAAAATTGAGCCAGTTCCTAATATGGTCGAGTTTATACTCATTTTTCTCATAATTTCGCAAGGAATTCAACAATATACTCTATTTTTTAGTTTGAGCATCGACATTGAAGAGTGACTTCAAATTTGGCTTCATAAGTCTATTTTGTATTGTAATTTGACATTTGAAGCAGTCTCACTATTTTAAAAGGGAACTATGAGATGTAGTAAATTTGTCATCAATCTTGTATATTTGAGTTCTTTTATTTTATGTTGTGTTATCTCATTATTGTTCAAGTTATTCATCATTTTGTGAGATTTTGGATAATAARCATATMGYCATGTGTTCTGCAAATCACCTCAATAYRATCAAKAATTATTCTAAATCAAGTTAGATGCTAATATGGTTTTTTAAAGATTAAGATTGGTATCTAAGGATTTTTTAATCAAGTGGTATCAGAGCTAGGTTTTTTATGTGTATTTGCAAGTTGATGTGACGAGGTTCAAGACTCAAGTTGGCGAAGGTGTTTGAAGGCTCTCGGTATAGATCTTTTGTTGTAAAAGACAACATGAGTAAATATCTCATGAAGTTAAGGCTCCAAAAAGACATTAATCGACATATTCAGAAGGATAATTATGAATTAAGGATGCAACTACAATCTCTCGATAAGGAGAAGCAAAATCTTCAAGATCAATTAATATGTCATGAGGAATTCCATAGAGGTATTTTTCATGGGTTAGAAAGAAAGTTGCAAACTAAGGATCAGATATTGGCACCATTCCATGAAGTTGGGCAAGTAGAGAATGGAAAGTATCCAATGCAAGAGAAACTAGCTCCTTCGAAAGGTATCATCGAGAAAGATGATTCCTTATATTCTTCTTTTCCTCGTCAAGATGGAGAATGCTCAAGGATGACTGAAGTGATGGAAACTTCAAATGAAGAGGTCCTTCATAAACAGTTAGTCTTACCTTCCATCCTAGGGAAAGGTAGCATATGTAAGACATCTCAAGGAAGAGATGGGCATTTTGAAGGGAGAGTGAAGACATTTCCCACTGGTAAGATTGGTATATGGTCTACGTATCCATGTGCTTCTTGTGGAACTAGTAACCATAATATGGTGAAATGTCGAAGAAGACAATTCATGCAAGAAAAACCATCCAAGAATAAGGCTAAAGGAAAAAGTCATTTCTCAAGACAAAAGAAAAGGGGGAATGACCAGAAGGGATTGTGGTTCCAAGATAGGAACAAGACACTCTACTCTTATTGTGGTAAGAGTGGACATTAGATAGATAAGTGTTGGACACTTTATCCACACTTATGTCTGAAGCATAACTGCAAATATGTAAGGGAACTTGCAGGAAGACAAATAACAACCCCAAGTGAAGTTAATAGTCTTGTTGAAAAATTCGAGAAATAATACTTCTTAATGGATGGTCTTAATAATGTGACATATGAAGACATCGAGGTATGGTTCATGGATAGTGGCTCATCTCGCCACATGACAGGGATGAGATCGATATTCCCGAATTTCACATAGATTGAAACAAATTGCTATGTAGGATCTGGAACTAACACTAGACAAGCAATAAGAGGGTTTGGATATGTAAGATTCCAGCTCGAGTTGGGAGGATTTTTTGGGATAGAACATATGTTATATGTTCCAAATTTGAAAGTAAAACTACTCTCAGTTGCAACTTTTGAAGATGAAGGATATGCAGTCGCATTCTAGGATGGACATGTACTTGTATATTCAAGGGAAGCTACTCAGGATAGAACATTAGTTCTTAGTGTTCGAAAGGAGAGGTTATATAGGTTACTTAGAAGACCTATAATTGGGTCTAATGGTTTCTTAGATTCAACATTAGATTCAATGTCATATTTAGCATCAACGCCAGAAGCATTGTTAGAGATAGGAAGGTGTGAGACTCCTTCTATTACAATTGGAAGAATGAGTCCATGAAGAAAACCATCTATCATAAAACATTTCATTGTAAATATGTATATTTGTAAAAATTGCAAGTTAATATGCATATGTAGATACCTTCTAAGTCTATTTATATTGTTTTATTAGAAGGCTTGTTAGCCGGTCATTAGATAATCTTAAGAGTGAGAGGAATTTGTAATATTTCTATATAGCCACCTTATCAATTTTCAAGAGTGAGAGGGATCTTATAGAAATTTCTATGCCTTTCGACAGCAGTGAAGATAATTGTAATTGGCTTGTTATTAGCTAATAACTACATATGGATCGAATTGTCTAATTTAACATTCTTATTCTGAAGTACTGAAGGTGAAGGAACAAAATGATGCAGGCAGTTGGAGCATGTAGATCAAGAGCAGGAGGAACATCGAAGTTATGTAAATATTCCTAGAGATGGTAAAGATAAGAGGTACATACTTGTAAACATGTATGCTATTGATACAATATCTCCAATATATTATGTCATGTTCTTATAGATGTATACCTTCAGCAGAAGAAGGTCAAATAATACAAATGCATACAAAGAATATGTTTAGAGTTTCTTTCCTGGCAGGAGAGAGGAAATGAATAGGGAATTCATTCAAAGAATCCTACATATACATCAACAGTATGGGAACAATGAGTCCAAATGGGAAAGGCATAGATCAACATTCAACTTGGTTTCATGATTTTCCGATATAGACTATCTTCAATAGATAAGAAGATGGGACTGGGTGTTGTGTACAGAATTCAGATTTGAATATTGCAGAGATTCAGTGAGCAGATTTTTGTTATGAAGGAATCTATGATCCAAAATCAAATCTATATTTAATTAGCGCCAGTTGCTAAAGAGCTAGAGTCAAAGCCATATTTTAGAAAAGCAGACAGAAGTACATTAATCTAGTATCCAAGATCCAAGATCCAATATCCAAGATAAGAAATTTAGTCCTAGAATATTCAACAAGGTGGAAGAGTGAAGAAGCTTCATCATCACTAAGTTATTGAATAAGAGCATTTGAGTAAGGTGGAAGAGTTCAGTTAGATTTATCATCACTAAGTTGTTGAAATATTCATACTTTTGGAAGACCAAAATTTCTTCAGTGGAAAGATGTGATGCAGGAGAATTCGAAATGCTCGCAGAGGTCTAGGAAGATCCAAAACGCTCACAGAGGTCCAGGAGGATCTAGAAATGCTCAAAATTTGATCATTTCATTTTTTTTTCTCGAAAATAACTTCATTGTGTAGAGTTCGACGATAGCTTTCCAACGTCGCAAAAATCACCTCAAACAGAGTTTGTATGCAAAAGTTATAGCCAGTCAAAGTTTGGTCAAACCAGGGCAAAATTCAAACACGAGGTGCCACGTGGCAGGCCCATAGGATTCCATGTGTCATTTGTACAACTGTCAGGATGATGTCAACAAGATGACGTGGAAACATCAGAGGCTTCCACGTGTGACTCATTTTTTGTCATTTTCAAGCACCCATGTGGACCAATAAAAAAGTGCTACGCGACATCTGTACGATGATGTGGCAGGTGACAAGGGGCAAGTGAAGTGAGCATCTGTATGCTCACATGGAAATGACTGGGATAATGATGTGGTGTTGATGCTGGCAACAGGTGGACCAACCAGAGAGTGCCACGTGGCACTCTCTGATTGGCCAGTAATGGCCAAGGGAGAATAAAATTGGTTGGGTCGAATGGGATTCGAACTCATGACCTCCAACAGAATATTCCAATGCCTTAACTAGATGGTCCTACCAATGCGCCATACGCTTGGCTTGTTATAATTAACATCAAATAATATATTTATATTAAAACAAATTAGCTCGGGTATATAGCACAGATTTCGGGCCATAGTTAGGTCGACCTAGACCTATTTAAAGGGCACCGAAACCAATGTGATGGGACATGGAGTACGAGGCATCAAATTTGTGCCAGGAGTACGAATTGTCTTGATTTGCGTTCCAAGAGAAACCTAGTCATGGTGTTGTCTTGATTTTCATGTCGAGGAACACTATGTCAGAACATAGGCTTGTTTATACTCATTTTTCTCGTTTTCTCGAGAGGACCAAGATTGTGATGTTATTTTTTTTTCTAAGACATTGTCTATGAAATTCTTAGTCTAGATTGCCATTAATGAGCGTTATAGTGCATCGTTTGGTGTGTAAAGAGGGTAAAATTAAGCCAGTTTAGAATATGGTCATGTTTACACTCATTTTTCTAAGAATACCGCAAGGAATTCAATGGTATACTCTATTTTTTTATTTTGAGTAGCAGAATTAAAGAGTGACTTCAAATTTGGATTTGTAAGTTCATTTTGTATTGTAATTTGACATTTGAAGCAGTCTCATTGTTTTAAAAAGGAACTCAGAGATGTAGTAATTTTTTCATCAATATTGTATATTTGAGTTATTTTATTTTATGTTGTGTTATCTCATTATTCTTCAATTTATTCATCATTTTGTGAGATTTTGGATAATAAGCACATCATCATGTGCTCTGCAAATCAAATCAATACGATCAAGACTTAATTTGAATCAAGTTAGATGCTAATATGGGTTTTTAAAGATCAAGATTGGTATCTAAATATTTTTGGATCATTTTGCTCGGCGGTGATCAGGGGAGGAATGTATTGAGTTATTTTTCTGATGGCTAGGGAGCAATCAAGATAAAGTTTAGATAACATCTCTTTAAAGTATATAACTAGCTCCCATTCGATTCCTTTATGGTCCATGATAATTTGACCCTGATTATCTCCCAACCTTGTAATCTTGCTGATGTGTCTTCTTTGAATCATTGATCTAGGAAAAAATTTGGATTTTTCTCCCCCTCCTTAAGCCATTGGATTCTTGATTTTTCCGCCAGAGTATTTCATCCCATGCATATCTATCTTCAAGTTGCTTTCTTATGAACTTTTACTCTTCAAGGAGTGATTCGGTGTTGCTTGTGGTGATGAGCAATCGTTGTATTTCATCCATGCGTTGTTCCAGAGTTTTTTGGGCCTGAAATATATCGCGAAAAACGTTTTTGTTCCAATCCTTAAGTTTCTACTTATAGTTCTTTAATTTTTTTTGGAATTTGTACATGCGAGTTTTGTGAGTGATCGTCACCTTGACCCACCATGTAGGAGAATTTTCTTGGAAGTTAGAATTGGTAAGCCATAATTTTCTGAATATAAATGGTTTTCTATGAGGGGAACTCAAGGTATCCAACCATAATTGAATCGACCAATGGTATTATCCTAAGCAAGGGAGGATGTTAGCTTCCAAAAGGTGCCCTTCCAACATGAGGGACTCCGATATAAGGAATCGATCAAGCCTAAAAGCAACTTGATGAGAGACGGATTGACGGTTCGACCAGGTATATGTCCTGTTGATGGTGTCGAGGTATACCAAACAGAGGTCATCGATAACTTTTTGAAAGCTATTGTTGTCATTGTCCATTCTTCGATTGACTCCATGCTTTTTCTTAAGAGATAGAATTGTATTGAAGTTGCCTCCCATAATTCATCGCTTTTGTCACACTATTGTGGCCAGATATGACAAGCTCTTGAGGAAGGATTCCTTATGCAACGACATCTATGGTCCATAGGTGTTGGTGATGACCCCCTCTTTGTTGGAATCTATGGCTCTGTAGTGTACCGATATGAACCATTTTTTGGAGAAGAAGTTATCCAATATTACTGTAGTAGGGTTCCAGGATATTGCAATCCCTCCAACAACCCCTTTGGAGTCATTATAAACAAAATTGCTCTATTTCCAACACCTGGAGAGCATATTTTTAGTTATTTCAGCAACACATTTTGTTTCGTGCAGAAGTAAAATGTCGGGATTTTCTGCCATAATGCTATTTCAAAGAACCATTTTTTTGTTCTTTCATTTAGACCTCTAACATTCCATGAGACAATATTCATGAGGAAGGTGGATGGGTGAAGAGGAAGAATCCCTCGGATAACTTTTGCATTTGACCAGAATTTATCACAAAGGAATCTACCTCCTTAATGAGTTGTTGAGCATATTTGAGGCCTCTTCTCTTACCTTCCTTTAATATCCTTTTCATTTCTTGTCTTGGATCTTGATGAATGCCTAGGATTCCCCCTCATCCTAAGGTGGCCCCAGCAGTGGAGTTCATGAATAATTTATGGACTTTTCAGAGTTGTTCTAGGGGGGGAGATTACAGTTCATGTTTTTTATAGGCCTCCTCTAGTTTGTCTAGATCTATATCGGCTTACTCCTTCTCATCAAGTAGAATTTCTATATCTCCTCCCTCATAAGTAGGCTGGTCTTCATCCCGTGGTGTTTGGGACGAATTGGGGTAAATCTATTCCAAGATTGGTTATGGATTTATCTTGGCTTTGCCCCTGTTCTCTTCTTTATCTTCAAATTGATGCGGATTTTCCACTTCTTGTGAGTTTGACAATTGATTTAAGATCTCAAAGGAATTACTTGTTGATGGTTGTTTTGAATTACTCAAGATAGGTGTTTTCTTGGTTGGTCGCTTCCTTCCCTGTACTTGAGTAAATCCGTCTTTGGAATTTTCCTAGGCATTCATTGGAATGGTTTGAGGGGAATTGAGGGGACAGTCCCTGAAAATATGGCCATGCTCATGGCACTTTTTGCATCTGAATGGTATATGTTCATAATCAATAGTTTGGGTCCATTCCTCATCCCTATATTCTAATGTGATGGAACCTGCCAAAGGATTAGCTATGTTCATATACACAGGTATTCATGCATATGAGGTATAATGACATTGACGTGTGGCCTCAACTGTTTTGACATATTGACCTAGGGTATTTCCAATCTCAGGTAGAATCTCACCAAGCTAGTACTCCTGGGGGAGAGAGTAAAATTGGATCCACACTAGAGCATGAGGAAAATCTTCTTTTTCGCGGTTGAATCATTCTGACCAATATAAGAGATAGATGTCGACCGAGTTAAAGAAATATGGCCCCCCTTCAAATATTATGTCTTTGTCTTCTAGGTTGTGAAATATGGTAGTAAAAGAGCCTTTTGAGCCTAACTGAATATCAAAATGGCCCTTGGGTTTCCACCAAGTTTTTATCCATTTGAGAAGATCTCTTTTTGATTGCCATAGACCCCAAAACTTGCCTATAAGTGCATGTTATTTCATGTATTAGGTTTGCTCTGCAACCCTGATGGAACTAATCACATATTTGGGAGGCACATAGGCATGAGGGATACACTTACCTGGTTCCCAAGCTCGAGCCTCCTTTTGATGATAAGATTGTGCTTCTACCTCCATGGCCTTCCCCTTGTGCAACTCCTTATGATAGAGTTGCTCCTTCAGTTACTACGACAACTCAAAGGGCGACCATTTTCCATTAGCTCCCGATGGGACATTGGCTGTCACATTTTGATATGAGGGGGTTCGCACCCCCTCTTCTTTTTCCATAGGGCCGGATTCAGAGCCGAAAGCAACCGTTATTCACTGGATGCTTGTTAAAGTTGTGCATTCTGCAAGGATCACTAGCGATGCGTGATCATTCAAACCCTAGTTCATTTTCTCCGTCCTAGCACTCCATTACAATTATTTTTGTAATGTGTTAATGCGGACAAAGATTGTAAAGGTTATTCATATTAATGGTTAAGAGTTATATGATATAGGTATTAAGGTTCAAAGATTATGGGTTATAAGGAATTTGTGCTAAAGTAGTTAGGATATTCGGGATATAAGTGTTACATGTCAAGAGTCATGTCATAGGGATTACACAAGTTTGGTGTTTTCGGTTATATGGTTTAGATGTTAGGTGTTATGGTTTATAAGGGTTAAAAATTAATGTTTAATGGGATAGGTGTCAATGGTTATAACTTTATAAGGATCAAGGATTAGAGGCTGATATGGGTTCTAATGGTAATTGAGGTGGTAAATAAGGTAATAAGTGTCAAGGGATATAGAATTTAAGAGTCAATAATAATTATTTATATGTATTCATTGTCATAGGGGTTAATGATTATAGGGATTAAATTATGGGTTATAAAAAATAAGTGCAATGGGTTAATTGGTACATAATATTAGTATTATTGATTATTATTGTTTAAGAGTTAGTGATTGTAGGAATTAGAGGTTAAAGAACAGGGATATAAAAATTAAGGGTTGTCATGGTTAGGAATTCAAACTATTAAGAATTTGTGGATATATGTGTTAGGGGCTAGGGTCAAGTATTGACAATAGGTAAAGTGTCAGTAGTTTTAATGGTTAAGTCCTAGTTATTACATATTACAAGGGTTATGAATTGAATTTTATTGGGGTTATATGGTAAGGGTTACAAGGTTTAGAGGTTATAATGTTTACACTTAGTATATGTTATAGAGCTAATTGAAGTGATAGTGGTTATATGGTAATTAAGGTGACAAATGGGGTAGTTAGGGTATACTAGGAGGTAATGATGACCTTATCCCGAGGCATAATACTGAACTTTATGATACTGAGTATGACGACTTATATGAGTCATTTTGGGTGAGATCCATCCTAGGGTACTTTGTGGGTCAAGTGCCTCCCAAAGTAATGATCAGGAGATGGATCTATGAGGTATGGGAACCCTTTTTTCTAGCAATGCATGCACATGTAGAACCTGACAAAAGTGTTATTCCAATTCCTATTTAATATCCCTGAACATGTCTATGAAATCATTATGTGTGGCCCATGGGTATGCAAGAATACCCTAGTTGTCATGAACCAATGGTCCCATGATTTATTGGTTGACTAAGAGGCCCAACTACCTTTCCAAATTTTGGTTGACTTTGTTGGTCCTACCCAAGTAAACTTTTCCCAAGGGCTTGGTTTAGAACTAATTGAACTCGTGACAAATAAAAGTGAAAACTTCCCACTCTTATGAATCTATCTTATGAAAGCACAAGGACACCATGATACTTGAAGTTTAAGGGATGCCAACAATATGTTGTTTGATCAAATTTCCATTGATAATGGTTGTAATATAGGAGGGAAAACAACTCCTCATCTCCTTTCTTGATTACTTGGAAGCTAAATTGGAAGGAAAAAGGCAGGTCCTTCACTTGTATATTGGCATTGTATATTTTCTATAACTTCAAAGAACAATACTCGTTGTTTTAAACAACTACAAATAATGTCTAGAAGGTACATGTATATTATGGTAGAAAAAGTTTGTGTACTACGAAACATGATTTTTATTCGGCTATTAGGGATAAGGCTCTCTCAAAGTCAAACCTAATATATTGTTAGATTATTAAATAATAATTGAAGGGAAAATACATTTTCTCTAAGCATATTCAATATGATATTTAATATCAAAGGATCTTGAAAAGTGGTCCTCAAAGAAGCTAAGAGTTTTCTAGGTTTAGAGGTGATTCTCACACTTTATTTTATTTGAATCCTTCTTGCCCCGCTATCTACCTTCCTAGGTGGTGAAGGTGTCTGTGTGTAACACATACACATCTTCACTCTCCCACCATGCACCCTCCCAAGAGGGCGAAGGTGTGCCATCCATCCTCCCGTGAGTGAAGATCTATGTGTATTTTCTATTCTGATTTAATAAATCTTGCGAGAACTTTTTATAGAGGAGGTCCCCTCTAAGAATAATGCATTTTTAAAGGATTATTACATTGACTTTACTTCCTTTGTGTTAGAGGGAATTGAGTGTTCATCGTTGTTCCTATGTGTTTTGTTCCTATGTGTTTTATAGGTTTTAGAAGATTTCTTAGGGTTTTCCATAGAAGGTGTTTTCTAAGGCTTGTTCTTAGAAACCTCTTTTTGCTAGAGGGATTTCAAAGCATGATAATCATTGGTGCTATATGTGTAATACTTGTGTAAGGGCAATGGTTTTTTTTTTTTTTTAATTTTATGTTGCTTTATAATAATTTATAAATGCTTCCTTAACAAAATAACAAATATAGACACAACATTTAAAAAAACAAGGGTTTCATTACACAATCACTAGATGTAAAAATCTTATAAATCTAAAGGAGTTAAAAGCTATTGAAAAACAAATATCATAAAAGTTATAAAAGCATTCATAACCACTTTTGAAAACTACAAAATATCACCTTTAGAAACATTAAAATAAATTTATGACAAATTGGACAATGTGATAGGATGATATCAAATCTCTATATGAAATCTTCCACAATTCCTCATCATAGTTTTCATTATTTTAATGTTTACGATTATGTGAGTGTCATTTTTCTTTTATTTTTTTTCATTATGACACAAAATTATATATGACAAAAATCAAAACAATCCAAACTACAACAATGACATCAAGGTACTAGTTGCCATCCAACTATCACTCTAAATATAAACAATTTTAATATCTTCCTATATTTAGTTATATTTCCTTACCACATGTCTTTTGAGTGGTCTCTTGTAATTTTAGGGCCATTTAATGAAAAAAATACATGCCAATACATATGAAGTTTATATCTCATTCATTTTTTTTAATTATGTTAATTCAATTTTTATTCTTACTATATTATATTATAATTAGTTTATTATCAAATAATTTTAATTAAAATATATTATAATGTAATTACTTTATTCTTAGTAAATTATAATTAGTTTATTATCCAATAATTTTATATAATGTAATATTTTTTTATAAATATATTAAAGTTATCAACAAAATTATATATTAAATTAAATATTATAAATTAATTTTAAATTTTAAAATATGAATTTTATTTGATAATTGATTGATATTTTTGATAAGATTAATTTAACTTAATTTTACATATAATTATCATATATATAAAATAATTAAAAAAAATATTAAACATTATCATAGATCGTTTATATATAACACGAACATAACGTTTAAGACAGATTGTGGAACGACGGCCAATACCACTCTGTGTTACCAGCAGTGCCAGTCTGCATAAGGGAAAACAACTGTCAGTGTATCCACCCGGTCTGCTCAGAACAGGCAACAGCATAGCAAGCAGGTACACGTGTTAGCGAGGTTGGCACGAGGACGAATGGTTAAGTTCTTCGAGGAGAAGATTAATTAATGATGGCGGCTATCATCATTAGCAGGAGTGGAGACGAGGACAAATGACAGCGGAGTGGAGACCTTGGAAGTTGGAGCTTTTGAAGGACGCAAACTGCTTTTTGCGTTACGAGGCTCGCAGCTTTTTCCGCCACCACCACCGCAACCGCCAGGGGAAAGTCCTCCCACCCCGATCCCGGTCCGCCACCGCAACCGCCAGGGTAAAGTCCTCCCACCCCCACCGCCACCGCAACCGCCAGGGGAAAGTCCTCCGGTATCCGGTATGTTCTTTAACAATAATAAGTGATATAATGGTTTTGTTCATTTTCTGAAATAAGACATCGCAAATTCACTAAGGCACAGCCAATTTACTAAGGCTTCAAGAGCAAATTTGCAGGAGACAAAAGTTCGATCGTGCTTGGTATAACTCTGGGCGTATTAGCCGCTACGCTTGGATTAATTGCAGCCATATGCCTTTGGAAGTGGAATTTTCGTCGAAAACTTTGGATTAATTGCAGCCATATGCGCATTTCTCGAACCAGAGGTCCTGAAATTGCTAAATCACGAGTGTGTGCCTATAAACTTGTGTTTTGTGAACTGCTCATCTATTTCTTTACCGCAAAATAAATAGACGCCTGGTAAATGTTTTCTCAGGTGAAGGAAGAGAAATTCAAGTACGACATAATAGAAATAATTTTGGAGTTTATTGTCCTGCTGTATGGCGGATGATCGTCCCCAGTCCTTGCTCAGCGGGCGTTCGAAGAGTTATTCGGAGCTCCGTTCATCGTACGCACCAGGGTCCCACGTTTATGATACCCCGTGTGACAGTATGAAGAGGCTCTAAACTTTTCACCGGATTTACACTTCTTTCATGCGCTATCTGGTTGTGATCCTGAGTGTAGTGTTGCATGCCTCTTTTAGAGAGGTGATGGACTGAACTTCTGGACGAACTTCCGGTAAACAGAAAATACCGGCGTGCTCGAGGTATGTCTTCGACCTTGCATGATTTTCAGGTTCGTGTGGTTTAAGGCGTGGTATTTTAGTGATTTTCGATGTGCGGCAAGTTTTCTGTGTAATTTCGGCTTTTCTGTAACTTTTTTTCGGTATTGTTGCGATGACATCAGTTTGGAGTTTTTTTGAGTATTTAACCTTTCACAAAAATTACAATGACATTGCTTTTTTTTTTGGTTTAATTTTGGGTTAATACCAGACATCCCTATTTTAAAAAGTCTCCGAGAACTCTCTGAAGTAATCAAATATAACGAATTGAGTTAGAAGTCAACTTCTTTAGATATAGACTACTCGGCCAAGCCCGAAGGCTATAGACACCACCCAAGACTCCATACCCCAAGGTCGTAGGGGAAAATTGTTTATATTATGCAAATGATATAATTTATACTTGTTGCAATCAGCAATTATTTCAGATTGCAAATATGTTGCAAGGGTTGTGATACCATAATAAAGTGTAAACATATTGGATAATCTTGATACAGATTAAATAATCTTCATATAGTTTTAGACAAACAAAATATTGTATTTGCTTGGTTGTTGATTCTGTTTAAGCATATTTGACTCAGCATCTCCTCGATTCATTACTTTGATAGCAATCGACACCATTAATAAGCCACAAATGACAATACACTAAGCGGGGTAGGAGTATGACCACCGTGATTTGAACAAAGGTTATCGTGGTGACAATTGCCCCAAGTTATTGCTAGACCACAACACGACGGATTGATTGCATTGATTATTTCCCACGCTTTCTTTGTTGCATTTATTTTTTGATTGCAAAGGGATGGAATCCAACTCAAGTTTCTTATGTGAGTATGTTGCAAACAATGCAACCATTGATTGCTTGTCGCTTCTTGTATGTTAGGCATTTATTTATTTTCTCATATGTTTAATAACAAAGTTGCTCATCCATATCATGAATGAATGAATTGTGGAGGTGCTTAGAAGGAGAATACGAGGAGGAAGAAATTGTAAGGGTAAAAAAAAGGCAGTAAATAACAAAAGAAAAATATTTTTAAAAAGGGGCAAAATAAGTAGGTGCGTATGGAGTAAAGTAGCAGAACTTGAAAACCAACTCTCATGAAATAACAAGCTAAGCTTCTCTCTATCATTATCTTATCTTATTTACTTTATTACTAGCTGGTTCCAATGGTAGAAGCAAGACCTAACCCAGGGAACACAACATTAACATCCCTATAGAGACAATGCTTCCAATTCTGATTCTGGGACAATTCAACCAAGATTTGTTTCTTCCATGATTTGGTTACCCCCTCACTTCTTTATGAACGTGAAGTCTAGGGCCTCCTGTACTNCAACATTAACATCCCTATAGAGACAATGCTTCCAATTCTGATTCTGGGACAATTCAACCAAGATTTGTTTCTTCCATGATTTGGTTACCCCCTCACTTCTTTATGAACGTGAAGTCTAGGGCCTCCTGTACTTGCAACAAAATGGCTATAGTTGTATCAAAGTTGTATCAAGAGGGTGCTTATCACTATGCTATCAAAGCATATTCAGTTTAGGAAAACAGTTCCTCACTTGATCATCTTAGTAAAATGTGGGACATGACTGTATTTCACCTCAATAATATTCCAAGTTATGAACATGCTACATAAGATTTGATGAATGGATGACTCTTAATGAGGTTAGAATAGATATCCGTTTTTAGTACTCTAATCTTCTATGTTCTTGGCTAGACAAGGATATGGTTGTTGTTGGTATACTAAAGCTACTACTCTTCTCCAATTGTTGAATATTGACATGGAGAGAATCCCCCCTCTAAAGTTTTTGATGAATTTTCCTCATCTCACCAATTGTAAAATTAATAATGGCCTTCGTGAGGAGATCTACAGGGTATATGTGAAGACAATGTGGACAAATTCGAGGGAACCTTGATCACCAAAGATTCTCCACTACCAATTTTATTTGCACCTTCTTGATCGCCAAATAAAGATTTCATAACATCTTACACGAAGATTCTTACCTCTTCCTTGAGACTCCTCCTAGCATATCTTCATGTATGTTGTCACGTACTTCAATTGGAGTTCAATTATTGCATTCCTCAATACTAACATACCTGCAGATTTTGTCTTCGTGACCCAGAGTTTGAGGATCATTTCTTCTTAGATGCCTATCTACCATGAAATTAATGGGTAGTATTATTACCTATTCATAGATTCATAGGGTTCCTTTATGACTCCAATAGAATATGAGATTGAAGGCCCATCTCTTCATTGTCTTCCCCCTTAAAGCACTTCGAGCTCCCTTCCTTGAACTTT
>SNQJ01S0176036.1:0-20019 GCA_010110895.2 Picea sitchensis | reverse complement strand
AATTATGATATACATAGTCATTCAATATGTTCTACTTGTTTCATAAAGAAAGTGTTGAGATCCCTTTCTGCAATTTCGTGATGAGACATATTTTATTCATGAACAATAGAATTCTTCACCTTTCAAAAACCCTTGAAATCTAGGAAATATGTTGTTTATCCATACACAACCTAACCAAAATACGATGTTCAATTGTCTTTCCACACGATGTTCAATTGTCTTTCCATACATGTATAAATCATTATCTTTCCATACGATGTTCAATATCTTAAGTGGTGGGATTTATTTAGCCACAACGACGACTATTGTCTCTCTACGAAAATTGATCATTTTAATATTGGTATGCTTTGTGAGCATATAATAAGATTGGACTACACTTTTATTGCCTTGAAATTTTGTGTATGTTGTACTAATATTACCTCAGACTATATTTTCAAAAGCTATTAACCAATCTTGTTGTGAGTTTTCTAGGTTCACGACGTATTAAAAATAGAGGAAAGAATTTTGTTAAGTGGTGTGTTTGGGTCATTTTGTAGAAGTAGAATATGAAATTTGTAATGAATATCATTTGGACAAATGTCTCATTTTTAAGTTTAATTTTGTTAGATTTGAAATTGCAAAAAATGAAATTTGATGTTAATTGGAAGATATTCATGTTAAAATATGTAATGAGACACAACACAAGAAGATGGTAGAAAATGATTAATCCATTCTCAACAATATATTCATCCAAATGATATCAATATATAGTATATGGATGTAACAATTGGAGATATTATACACTTACCTAGAATTATTTTCCTAAGTTTGATAGTTTAATGTTGAGAACGCTTCCTTAGATGATAATATTATCTCTAGAAAATATTCCCCTACAATTTAGGGTGCTCCTCTTTAGTTCAGATTCAGTTACACTTAGTTATACTAGTGGAAATCACTCATGCATGGGAACCTCAGTTTTAGTACCAACAATTGCATGTGTTTCTCTCACTTCCACACGTGTGACTTTGTTAACTGTTGATTGCTTGGATCAGTTAACTAGGACTAGGTGGAAGTTCACTCCAGTGTTTGTCAGTGAGCATCTAGATCACTCTAGATCACTACTATGGAACATCAGTTACTCATGTATCCTATATCTATTGTAAATTATTCACCTTTTGTGTGTGGAATATGGTTAATACAATTCTATTATCTTCTCTCCATTTTTTCTCTCGTCTTCTCACTTTTGCAAGTTGTGTTCATTCTTTTGGTAGCTAGATATCTTGTGAATGTATTCACCACATTCTACATGGTATCAGAGCCCACGAGCCACTATCAAGGATTGTCACCAACACTCTTTTGCAAGTACCGAATACGGAACAAATGAGCAGGAAAGATGGAATCTATGTTTTACTCGCTGACAATACTTCTCATGCCTCATAACTATTTGGAGTGGAAGCCAAAGATTCTACTTCTTCTCAGAAGTAGAGGCATATTCCAAATAACTATAACAATGGAAGTAGAGCCTGATTCCTCCTATGAGAAAAATGACTTTATCAATAGACAAGATATGGCCATAGGATGTATCTGCATGCCCATTTCCCCTGAAATTTTCCATCAAGTGTTGGAACACGGTTGTAAGACCCTAGGTTCAATGTATCTAACCAACAAAACCATTTAGAGATTGGCCCTTTCAGCATCACCTAGAAGCAAGTGGAGTCTCACTCAAGGCATCTATTGGGACTGCAGGAACCAAGTTTATGTAGTAGTGAGGGGATGGGAAGTGACTATCATGTTCATTCTTACTTATCTATTCTATGTGCATTATCCTGTGTCTGTTATTCCTTGGTTACTTAGTAATTGATTTTACATAGTACCATCGTGATGCATACTGCAACATAAATGTTTTACCATAACATCCATAACTGTTGCATAGTGATCATATAGTAAACAATTCTAGTTTAACATGCATAAACCTACTATTCATAAACAATCACATAAACCACACACATAAAGACACCGAGTTAACATGGTTCACCCAACTTTGGGCTACGCCCATACTGCCTGCCTTCTTTATTATGCTTTCTGTAATCATTCGAGGCTTGCGCACTGTGCTTACAATGGATACATCATGATATCTCTCTCCACCTTTCCTAGCCGCTCTGCAGTGCAAGCCTCTTTCTGCAATTTCTCCCTAAACAATCAGACCTAGACTCTATCTCATTCTCAGTCTATTCTCTGACTCCCCTTGCAAACTCCTTTCATCCCAACCTATTACATATTTATACATGGAATCTATGACTCAAAACCATACTTTCTTATCCCCAAAACCCTATTACAACTCATTATGACTCATTACAACTCATGTTGACTCATTGTTCGGGTGTTCTTTTCCTTATTTTTCATATGCACACTAATTTTGTTCCCGGATGTTGTTCTTATTGATTTTGTGCATCCCTCTGCTTTTGCATGCCGAACTATTGTCCTTCCTTTTCGCTGCTTTATCCTCCTAATTTATTCTCTTTCTTTATTCTCCTGATTTATTCTCCTGATTTATTCTCCTTCTTTATTCTCTGCTAATTATGCTTTAACTATGCACTTCAATATTGGATGTGCCTTTACTACATTTCCCTTTCCTACCTTCTCTTCTTTCTTCTGTTGTTGCACACCTCCTCCATACTTAGGATTTTCCTCAAAAATATATCCAAAATGCCTATCCAACAAGCCCCCAACACTCACTTATGGTGCATCCTAAGCCACTCATGCATGTTGCATCATGCTTATCCATACCTCCATGGATTTTTGGAGGGTTTCCCTCACTGTCAAAACTTATTTTGTTACTTCTGCTTATGTTCCCAAAATTTCCTCTATGACGTGTGCAGTAAGGATTGTGAGTTTCTCCTTAGTTTCCCGTGATGATTTCTTTGTCGTGCCCTATGGAGTGGCCAAATCCCCAATCACCCTTAATGGTTTTTTCTGGAGGGGTTCTAATTTCTGCGCAATCTTCTTCTGCTCTGCCCGCATCTTCTCTACTTCATTATATTCATGTCTATTTTCAAGGATGGTTGTCATCTGTTCGAAAAGTAGTAGAGAGTTGATGCTTTCAATAGTTTTTTGGGCATATTCATGTGAGCTTCGTATTCTATCCTCTATCTCGTTCAGCTCTTGATTCATCATGATCCATGTGTAAATATGCATACTCTCATCACACAACCTCGCGTAGTCCTAGTCTAGACTCTTAATATTTTCCATTGATGTTGTCGTTGTCCTTGACCTTTTCTCTTTTTCCTTAGGAGGTGTCTCTGGCATGTTGCGCGATTCCAAGTCTCCAATCTTGGTACATAATCCTTTAATGACTTCACCGATTCTTAAGACATGTTCTTCCATTATGAACTTTATTACTATTGGTACTTTGGGGTATATTATTTATACAGATTTTGGACGACCGTTTGTATCCGATATGCCATTTGCTCATCCTCGTCCTTCTCTTTTCGTGCTTCCTCGACCTCACTCTTCTCCTTCAGAATTCTTTCAATTTTTTCTTCAACCTCGCTCTTCTCCTATAGAGCGGTTGTATACTTATGTTGAATTTCTACCTTCTCATATGTCACCTTGATCAATTCTCTACATGCTAACTCTGTGTGGAGCCATATTTCCCGCATAATACCTGTCTGCAAGATCTATAATACTTTTGTAAGCATCCATGAAACAAGCATATTCATGTGACTTAGTGTTTTCATATGTTGTTGCATTTCTTTCATCGGTAACTCAACTGCATCTAAATCGATCTCCAACACTCTATGTGTGGATACTAAATCTGATAGGAATGAATTGGTAGTCTTTTTTTCCTCAATAGAACTCATTGATGGTCCTTCACCTTAAACTCTCTCTAGTGATAACCTCACGATCTCCAATAGTTGTTGTATCGTCGTCAACTGGTCCTACACCTTCTGGTGTTGTTCATCTTGTTTCCATGTTGCTTCTTCAATACCTCCTCTATGGCATTCCACACCTAGTAGTCGATTCTATCCATGTCATCATTTGTCAAAGTATATACAGGTGGTACTTTGTGGGACTTCATATTTTTTCACGCAACTATGGCTTGACCCTTCCTCTTGTCTTTTTGTTTGACCCTTTCTCTTGGGATTGTTTGTTGCACATATTTTTTTGATGGTCTTGGCATATTCCCTACACCATTGCATTTCCCATTTCCTTATCCCTCATCTAGTTATTCCTCTCCATTGTATTGTTCTTATTCTTCATCTGGGTGCTCCTTTTGTTCCCCTGGAACTTTCCACTCTTCCTCCCAGTCATTGGTGATCAAGCATACATCATCCACTGTCAACTTGTATCTTGTTGGCAACCACTAGTGCACAGGGTCTCTTTTGGCTTGGATGTACATATGGTGCATCCCTTCTTTAAAGCACACGATATCCTAGTAAGTATATACAGTCTGGGAGGTCATGCATGGCGTGTGCGCTATTATGTGCCTAATCATATCAAAGTAGACATAGAATGTGATATTGTCATCTATTTGTCTCCTCATATTTGTCGTATTCCATAGGTTTTCATATCGTGCAACTGCATTACCTCTACTGATTGTTCTCAAACATTGGTAATCGCTAAGATCCTTCCAACCAACTATTACAATCAAGATGAGAAGACAGGCATAATGAAATTCCATGCCTTTATCTTGGGATTCTATGAAATCTATCAAAAAATGATTTACCAGAAATGTTGCCCAATTCATTTGGACCCCTCTGTGCACTTTTTTGTCGCTACGATCACTACGACTGACACCTCATCCTTGCAAAATTTCCTCAATAATTAGCAGGACAATACCTATATCACAAATCACACAACATCGTCACTTATTCTTGTGAGATCCAACCCCCTCTTCCCTCTGAAGGTGTGGAACTTATACTTCACAGTTTACAATAGTTCTTTCTCCCCTGAATTGTTTGTGAATAATGTTTTTGAATCCTCTCTTGATTTCAGCAAGCATGTTATCCACGCAATTAATTTTGTATCAATGGATACTAGTGGGTCTAGCCACAAAGATTTTCTGTGGATGCAACTTAGTAACATTTTGACACATGTGCTTATTTCCAGACTTCTGCCAAAATGTGGAATCTCTAGCAGGTTCAATATTCCCGATTTCTCTAGTCCTTCCACCCAACTTTGTGGTTCAAGAAAGATTTCCCATGTCCTTGGTATGATTTTTGCGCACAAATATTTCTCATGTGCCAACTCAAGAAAATTCTATTCATTTTTTATGTCATGGTATGTAAACTTCAAGGAAACAATCTTTCCTAGCATGTCCCATTCGACAATTACACCAGGTGGTATTTGAAGTTTGACTAATGGGTATTTTCCATCTTTGGGTACTCTAAACTATGGTGCGGTCCCCTTTCTTGGTGGTATATATTCCCTATGAAAGCTCTGCTACGAGGCTGAAGCTCCAGGTGTTTCCACAAACACTGGTGCAACCGATGGTATTTTTGTTTTCTTATGTGTTGCGGCTTCTGGTGCCCCAACTTTTGGTGGTGCCATTGTTCTATGTGATTGATTTAGGTAACTATTCTATGTTGGTTCAGATTCAGTTGTGGTTTGGATCTGGTTCACTCTGTATGCTCACAACTCTTATCAAATGCAAATAACCTTCCCAGTCGGGCCCTTATACGTTTGTATAACCCTTTGATAGTTGTGTGGTTTCTTCCGTGCCCAACGTAAGTGTCAAATACAGTCAGAGTTTGCAATCAATACTTTCCTTACTATGGAATTAATGCCAAATCCTTTGCCGGATTTTTCCTTCAATCTGCAAGTCTATCTCGATCCTCAGTGGTGCCTTTTATTTATGACTACATGTCTCCACTATGTTTTGTCATTTACGGATTTTTAACTGTCGTTTTCGTGCTTTAATTCCCTTAACGATCCCTTTCCATGATTGAATTTTACGTGCACTTAATTACCTCTGTGTTGTTTCTATTATGTGTGTGATACTCCTTTTTTCTACGTGATACTTCTTCATGTCTATCTTTGTATTTCTCCTTGTTTTACCCCCTTTTCTTTGTTTTCTTTCTTTTTCTACTTTTTGTTTGTTTTTATGTATTTTACCTCCCTACTATAGTACAACTACTATGATACATGTTTTCTTGCGTAGCTCAAATTAATGGGTAGATGGTTGATCATCTCTATAGAGTTTCAACCAACTTCCATTCACCATTCCTCTAAGGGCTTATCCATTCAAGGTTTTCAACTACGCAACACCTGCCTCTGTCACATGTTGAATTACATAGGGTCCTAGCCAATGCATTTGAAAATTTCTTGGATGTTGCATGAACTTACCGTCATAGAGTAATATTAAGTCTCCCACTTGAAACTTTTGATGTTTAATGTGTCTATCATTCCATGCCTTTTCTCTTTCTTTCTTAACTTGCTGATGGAACCCTGCAACAAAGTGATCTTCCTCAAGTTGTACCAGTTGTGATAATCTCTCATATATTGTGAAAGAGTACGAAATATAAGTAATTGTTGCAACGCATAGGCAAGGCACAATAAACTCCATCGACATTACTACTTCTTTCCCATAGACCAACCTAAAAGGTGCCTGTCTTGTCAACTTTTTGCTTGTAGTTCTGTATGCCCATAATATTGCAGGAACCCTTAAGTTCCAATCATCTCTTCCTACATTGTATATCTTTGTCAAATAATTCTCCATAATTTTATTAAAATCTTCTATTGTCCGATTAGCCTAGGGGTGATACAACATGCTCCTCTAATGATGAATTTAAAATTCTTCAGTCAACGTTGCAATTTTCCTATTCAGGAAATGTGTTCCTTGATCACTAAGTAGTGTGCGCATGAATCCAAATCGTGTGACTACATTCCCAAATAGAAGCCATGTAATAGTCTATGGGGTGAAGTCTATGACTATTGTTTCTTCTGCCCATCTGGTCAAACACTCTGTCGTAATGATTATGTACCTAGATCCTGATCTTCTTGTTGATAGATTTATTGGTCCGACAAAGTATATTTCCCATTTATCAAATGATTTCAATGTAACTTATGGGTGTAAAAGAATCTCATCCCTCCTGGATGGATTTCCCACCCTTTGAAAAACATCGCATGCCTGACAATATTCTTTAGCATTCTTATGAAGTGTGAGCCACTAGATCCCGGTGCAAAAAAAAATTATGCACGGTTTCTTTACCTGCGTAGTTTCCTCTTGCAATCCCTTCGTGCACTTATGTGAGTATCATAGGCCTTTCATGCTCTAACACACATCGCCTCAATATTCCATCTGCACCTAACTTTTATAAATTCCCTATAATTAACTGATAGTCTACTGCTTTAACCACTAATTATTTGTTCTTCACAACTGTCATGTTTGACAGGGCCATTCCCATACTTAGAAACTACACGATGTATGTGAAGTAGTCATCCACCATTTTAACTGCAAATAATTGTGCATCCGACAAGATTTCATCTAGATTCCATGCATCCTCTCCTGATAGTATGCACAATAAATGATATGCTCCTACATTCAACTTCCCTGGTTTCACAACAACCTCAAAATAATATTCCTGAAACATCAGTAACCACCTGCATATTCTCCACCCAAACATTGGCTTGTTCACTAAGTACTTTAGTGCAGACTGGATTGTATACATATTAAATGAGAACCCAATAAATAATGTCCAAAATTATGTAGTACATATACCATTTCCAATCCTTCTCATTCTATAGTGGTGTAATTCTTCTCTATTATGGACAACTTCCTACTTGCAAAAGCGATTGGGTGATCTATCTCACCTTCTCCTGGTTGAGATAGTATTGTGACCAAATATATGGATGACACATCTGCATGAACATGGAATTCCTTTTTCCAATATGGAAAGAGAAAAATCGACATGGTCACTAATTTCTGCTTTAAAGTGTCCAAACCCTTCTAGAAGTCCTCATTCCACTCGAACTTAACTTCCTTCCTTAACAACTTCTCCATAGGTGTTGTAATTTGTGCATAACCTTTGATGGACTTCCTATAATATCCTGTGTGACCCAGAGTTTCCTTCAATTGTCTGAATGATGTAGGTGGTTGTAAATATAGAATGATTGTAATCTTAACAGGATCCACTAATAAGCCTTGATTGCAGATCACAGGGCCCAACAAAATTCCAAATGGTGTGCAAAAAATACATTTCTTTAAATTTAGTGAAACCTGACATTGTCTACACCTATCTAAAATTAACATGAGTACTTCTATGTGATATTTTAATAAACTAAACACAATCCAATAATCTAAGTACACTTCAAGGAACTTATGAATGAATTCCTTAAAATTTGCAACAATAACTCTTGCCCACAGGGGTGTAGACTGATTGGAAAGTGTCGTGTAAATGGAAGGAAATATATAAAGGAGATCTCAAGTTCGATTCTCACCCCGATTTACTTATGCTCCATGCTTGCGGGCTGTGTGGTGCACCTGGGGTTATAGTGGTAGAAGACGAGTATTGAACACGNTATATATATATATACATATATTATAAAACTCTTGAAAAAACTGCAAGTGCTAGGGATAATTTTAAGTATGAAAATTTATATTAAAATGTAGAAACATGGGCTAATCTTGGTAGTCCTTAATATGCAAAATTTAAAATGTTTGGCGATAGTTTTGTAAAAATATTCAAGTTTCTAAGGATTTTATATAGTTTCTGTAAAATTTTGGCGATTTTTAAGGTAATCTAGGCGAAATGTTTTTAGAAAAAATGGAAATTGACAAATCTTTTTTTGGGAAAAACCAGGGAAAATTAGCCCATTGGTGAAATTTAGCCCCTAAAATAATCTATGGCAAGTGCATTCTTCAGTCCAAAAGGTAGCACTATGTACTGATAACTTCCCCACTCTGTTGCAAAAGTAGTCTTATACCTTCCTTCCTACGCAATATTTATCTGATGGTACCCTGAGAATCCATCTGTGAAAGAATAAGCTTCCTACCCTCCTACATTCTCTAGTACCTCATCTATGAGTGGTGTTGAAAATGGATCATGCAGGCATGCGTCATTCAACTTCCTTAGTTCTACAAAAATCCTTATTCCTCCTTTTTTCTTATCATGTACCACCATTGGACTTATCTACTTTTATTCTAGCACTGATGCAATGATCTCTGCTTCTAACATCTTGTCTATCTCTTCCTTCACCTTCTCTTTATACTTAAGATTTAACATATAGGGTCTTTGTCACACTGAATTAGCACTTGGTTTCAAAGGGATATTCATCTCTCCTAACTCACCAGCTACCCCCTTCATTTATGAGAATGTAGTTGGGAATAGATCCTAATACTCATGCAGTAAATCTGCAATATTGTCCACTATTTCATCATTCCAATAATCTCATATCTGTACAAAATTTGTTGTGTGTGCACAATAGATTCAAGATCTGGCCCTTCTGTTGTGCATTCCCCCTTAGTTTCAGGTACTTGCACATTCCTTAGATCTTCCTCATCATGTTCTTCTTTAGTGGCATTGTAACACTACAGTAAATCATGGATAGTCATAGAAGCTCTGTGCACATTGCACACAGGTACCACCTCTATCGACCCTTATTATAAGAAGATATTTGTTCGAATGACTTGTAACGCTACATATACTAGTGGAGATTCATATTCAAAAGTAAAATTTACCTTGAACCTTTGAGTCATCTCGTCCTAGTTTTATCTTCCCCTACTCATTTCTAGTTCCAAGTACCAATTCTTAGGAATTTTATCCACTATATGCATAAACCTGTGTGTCCATTCCTTCTTTGGTGTCGAAATCCAATTGTTTCTTCACTATGAAATACGATTTTTTGGGTCACTTCTCCCTCTATAATTCTACGCAATATTCTCAAACTCGGTACCAAATATCACTTGCATTAGTCTTCTACACTACGACCAATTTTCCATTCCCTCTCTGTGTGCAACCCACCACTTGGAAGGAGTGGCCCTCAAGAAAACATCCAGTGCCAACAACCTTTGTTGTTCGGGTACCTGCAACTCAAATGCCTCCACAAACGAGCTTATATCAGTCAATCCATCATACTTGGGTGGATCACATAACTTCATTCCAATCCAACACAATGATCACGTTATGCATGAACATCATCTAGTTGATACTTCATGCATCCTCTGCTACCATTGTTCCAGAACTTCCTCTAAATCTGAAGCGCATGAGCTAATACTTATCCAACTTAGTGCACCATCTATAGTGGGATTAACATAATCATGCATTCACGCAGTCATATTATATAGGTTTTCAATTTCATTCCCTCTTCCTGGCTCAATGTACCTCTTCCCTTCTGTCGGATCCAATGGTGCAGTAACCTTCAAGTCTCCTACCTCAAATATCATTTCCCTCCTTTTCATATTAATGATCATCTGATTATCAAAGACCCATTATATTCCCATTAGTGCTAGATATGGATTACTATCATCCACGATATCAATTACTTATAAATATGCTACAATGCACGCTCCATCTATACTCACAGGTACTCATGTCAATCGGCCAATTGGTTTTATCTTGTGTTGGTTTTCCAACCTTAATTGAACTTGAGACCAAATCAACTTGGGTTTCCCCATCATTTCCCAAGTCTTCTTTGGTAACAAATTTACATCAGAAACCAAGTCTAAAATAACATTATCCACATCATATTCCCCAATATATGCACTTGATCTGAATTATTTGCTAGTCCTCTCAATATACAATACCTAATTCACTACCCTCTGTGCAATAGGAATTTTCCTTTCTTGCATGCAATGAAAAATAATTTCACATAATGCATTCAACGTAGTTTCATCATTCATCAAATCTACACAAATTCTCAAAACATATCTAAGAGTACTTACCTTCCCAAGTGGCTTCTCTGGCAGAGTACAATAACAGACAGGCGACGCTGATGATGTTGACACTACCCAATCTAGTCCTAGTATCTATTTTATTTCCCTATGATACGTCTCCTTTTCCTATTGAGGATCAAATGTTGGTATAGGTCTTTTTGATTTCCTTACCCATTGCTCAGTCGACTTCCCTCCATTCGTCGCATCAGCCCATGTTCTAGTTCCTCCATGCATAACAACTGTTATTCTAGGTCTTTTATTTCATTTCTCGACTGATATATTTTGTACATTTTGATTTGGGTTCTGGTTTTGATTCCATCTTTAATTCTATTTCGTAATTAGTTGAGTACAATATTCTATCACATGATCCAATGCTCTAGAGTATGTGCAGGTTGTACACAGATTCAGGCAGTCACGAGTTAAGTGTCCTGGTTGATTACAATAGTAACATATTATTGGTCCTCTACCTCCTCTACCAAAATTTTCTCTGCCTCGACCTCTATCAAAATTTCCTTTGTTTCCTGGATTAAATCGTCTTTGATTACTATACTGTGGACCACCTCCTTCTGTCACGTCATTCTCCTCCCGAATCCTATACATATCAGAAGTGCGCTCTCTCATCAAATTGGATGCCTGACAATCCTTCTCTTCATTCCCTACCGACTTGCAAAAGTTTCAAAATAAGTTCCTTGGCATACTCTGATATTTCAATAGTAATGGACACTCAGTCAGATGATGTCCCCATTTCTTACATATTTCACAATATCCCCCTCCTGGTAATGGATTCGGTGCTCTAGTCGCCAAATATTGTGCAAATGTTGGGCATTCATCCTTATGGTGGCCTTCAGTACTACACTTGGTACACCGGACTTGTTCCCATTTCTCCTTCCCTTTTGTAAGTTTTGCCAATTGAATTGTCAAGGAAGTTAACTATGTCTGGACTTGCGCCATCCCTCTATTGTCTCCTACATGGGATGCTTCCAATTTCATTGTAATATCCAACGCTTCGGGATGCGATGAAACCTTCCATTGAATCAATGGACTGTGAATGTGTGGTAGTAATATTGGAGTAAACCATTCTTCATGTTGTTGATCAAAGATATGGAATCTCAATCTACCCATCAGATCCTTAAAATGTTGTTCATAATCCCAAACTGATTCATTCTGCACCTGTTTGATTTCCTTCAAATCTGTAATGTACTGCGACTTAGATTTTGGCTTCTTGAACTCTTTCAATATTTTGGCTGCTAACATCCTTTCTTGTCTTGTCGGTGTGGTACTCTACAGTTTCATGTACCATACTAATGTGCAACCTCTAAATGTTGTTTCCAACTGCACAATATTTACAATCTCATCCTGGAAATTATTTTCATCCCAAATGGTCTCATAGACAAATATATGTTGTTTTGGGTCCTCTAACCCAAATCCCTAGAACTCAGGCAGTCTTAGGGTGTTGTCTACTCCTGCCATGTTGTTTTGTGTAGTACCTCCCCTTGGAGATGTTGGTTGACTCTGAATCTGCACACTTCTTCCACTACTCTAGATATTACCACTCTATCCTCCCTTGCTAACTATAAGTTCTTTTGACAAATCCTCAAATGTGATTTTTGATTTAGGTGACATACACAAGGTCATGGAATTGACACAGGATCTTGTCTAAGTAGTACTTACTGACTCTTCTATTATCGGAATAAACTGATAATTCTCTTTCTCTCCTTCTACATATGATATTTCTATGATATGGACTATTGCCCAGGGTTCTCTTCCCTCAGGCTCACTATGCGACTCTCCTTTCTCAGCCCTAGTATTCTGCCTCTTGTACCTTCTCCCACTATGAAGTACTTCAAAATTGTCTTCTTCTTCTTAAACAAACTCTTCGGTTCTATGCATCCTCAGTCCCTGCCTTCCTTCTTCATCTCTTTATTCATTCTTTCCTACCTTCAGACTATCCTCTTGTCATTCCCTAGTTCCCCTATTTGCGTGAATCTCCTTAGCAATCAAACTCCATTTTCATCACACACTTTCCGCACAACAACATATTTATCCACGTACCCAATTATTTCATGAACCTTCCACATGGACCTTTGAAGAAATCCCTCTCTGCAACAATGTATGACTGGGTACAATCCACTACAAATTTTGTAATATAACCTCCCAATATACTGTCCAACCATAAATCAACTACACTAGAAGTCTTATTACTTACAAAATTCAACGTCCTTACCAACTTAGGAATCCAGTTCATCGACACTGTTGTTCGGAACCTTCTAGTATTATCCACTAATATTTCTAACCATTTAGTTAAAATAATAAAAAAATCGCCAAATAAAATCTCATGTATCTTTGTGTACATATACCTTTGCATCCTTTCTCGTTGCTCATTTGAGGATTTTTGTTCTCTTTTTGAGAAAATTTGTGTCCCTTCCCTTCTAGCCATTCTAAGATCTCTTTCTTATTCGGCCTGCAAAAAATTCCCTCAATCACAGATTCTGGGTCCTGGCAACAAAACCATTTTTTAGCACGTGGTTCTAAGACCCTAGGTTCAAGTTATCTAACCAAAAAAACCCTTCAAACACTGGCCCTTTCAACATCACCTGCATGTAAGTGAAGTCTCGACCGAGGCATCTATTGGGGCTATAGGAACCAAATTTCTGCAGAAGTAAGGGGATGGGAGGCAACTATCATATTCATTCTCACTTATCTATTATGTGTGCATTATCATGTGTCTATTATTTCTTGGTTACTTAGTAATTTATTTTATGCAGTACCATCATGATGCATATTGAAACATAAACTATTTACTATAACATCCATAACTATTACACAATGATCATATAGTAAACAGTTCTAGTCTAACATGCATAAACCTACTATTCATAAACAATCACATGAACCACACACATAAAGAAACATAGTTAACGTGGTTCCCCCAACTTTGTTCTATGTCCACAATGGATGAATTCTTTATTATGCTTTCTGTAATCATTCTAGGCTTGTGCACTTTGCTTACAATGGATACATTATGATATCTCTCTCCACCTTTCCTAGCCACTCTACAATGCAAGCCTCTTTCTGAAATTTCTCCCTAAACAATTAGACCTAGACTCTCTCTCATTCTCAGTCTATTCTCTCACTCTCCTTGCAAACCCCTTTCTTCCCAACCTATTACATATTTATACATGGAAGCTAGGGCTCAAAACCCTACTTGCTTATCTCCAAAACCCTATTACAACTCATTTTGACTCATTACAACTCATTTTGACTCATTTTTCTTTCACTACTTTTTTTTCTGCATCCTACTTTTGCATTCCTGATTGTTGTTCTTTCCGATTTTGCGCATCCCTCCGTTTTTGCATGCTGAAATGTTGTCCTTCCTCTTCAGTCGTTTTATCCTCCTACTTAATTCTCTTTCTTTATTCTCCTTCTCTATTCTCCACCAAGTATGATTTTACTGCACACTTCAATCCTGAATGTGTCTTTACTACGCTCTCCTTTCTTTCCTTCTCTTCTTTCTTTTGCTGCAATGCACCTCCTCCATACTTATGATTTTCCTAAAAATTATATCCAAAATACTTGTCCAAGATCAAGTATATGATGAATCACAAGACTCAAATCCAAACAAATTATGGATCAGATTGGAGGTTCTTTTTGGGAATAAGGAATATTGCATGCAAAAGGTTGAAAAGATAGAGCCAATAGAGAAGCCATCAGAAGATCAAGCCTATTATCCTGAAGAGTCTTTTACACAACTATTTGCACAATTTTTTTATTCCATTAATTGTAGGTGATGTCTACTCCATTTCAGATTTGTTTTCCAAATTTCATGCGAAATACATCATGCATGCATATCAGGAGTCACATGCAGAAACTTTTGCATGTGCCAAAAAGGGGGTTGCCAACATCAAATTCAATTCTGACATTTTCTAAGAAGAATTTGTAGAAACAAATTAAATATTTGAATTCCTCTCAGAAACATACTCAATTTAAAAAAAAAAACATTGTCTGAAATAGAGTCCAGGAAGTGAAGTTATGAGCATTTTAAAATCAGTAAAATTTCAATGTTTTTCCATAAATGGCCACACAATTTTCAAAGTTTCATCCAAACTTCATTTGGATCTTATTCATTACAAAAAGAGAAAGTGGATATGTGTGGACATCTCATTGGTGCATCTTCTTCATCAGATCTGTGCAGACATCTACATCTTCAACAAAATATTCAACGAGCACAAACTTGCATAGTTGTGAGGTCTTCGTGGAGTGAAGGACATTGTTTCTTAGCAATTGTTTTTTGTTCCTTCTCATTTTTTTCTTATGCATTGTACTTTGAGGGTGTGGTTTCCCATTAGGTTTTCCCTCTTTCCTCTTTTTTTAGTGTCTCATTCTTATATGCATTGTACAATGGGTACCTAACATGGCATCTGTTGTCGAAACCCATTCACCATGTACATCCTAGTAGTGTTCAGGGAGGTGTTGGAGATATTACACACTCACCTAGAATTATTTTCCTAATTTTGATAGTCCAATGTTGAGAATGATTCCTTATATGAGAATATTCTCTCTAGAGAATATTCCCCTACAATTTAGGGTGCTCCTCTTCAGTTTAGAGTCAATTACACTTAGTTAGACTAGTGGAAGTCACTCATGCATGAAAACCTCGATTTTATACCAACAATTGCATGTGTTTCTCTCACTTCCACACATGTGACTCAATTAACTGTTGATTGCATGGATCAGTTAACTAGGACTAGGTGGTAGTTCACTCCAGTGTCTGTCAGTGAGCATCTAGATCTCGCTAGATCACTACTATGGTACATGAGTTACTCATGTATCCTATATCTATTGTAAATTATTCACCTTTTGTGTGTGGAATTTGGTTAATACAATTCTATTCTTTTCTCTCCAATTTTTCTCTCGTCTTCTCACTTTTGCAATATGTGTTTGTTCTTCTGCAAGCTAGATCTCTTGTGCAGGTACTCACCACATTCTATAGTAATCACATCTAGATTTAAATATTCTCTCACACTAACAACTCATCAATATATAAATATGACACCTCATTAAATATGAGGATGGAAACTTATAAAGAGGTGATCTAGGAATTTGTGATTGTATAGGGACTCATAGGCTAACAATTCCCCCCCCCAATACATCCCCAATCACAATTCTGAATAATTATACTGGCAAGGAAACAAGAACTAGTGCACAAATTGGTATCATCTCCATTTCGTTTTAGAAAAATAGGATCGTAGAGAAATAAAATAAAACAAATGTGGAAATAAAACACAAAAGATACACAATTCAATAGAGACACAGATATATGTGGTTCACCCAGTGCGGGCTACATCCACGAGAGAAATTACCAGGTCCTTCCTTTTTATTATCCAACAAATGAAGGGATACAACCTACAACACACCCATTGTAACTTCCTCTTCTTTTTCTCATAGTCTCTTCTCTCAGGATACAATATTCCCTCTCATACACAACCACAATACTATGCCCTCAAACAAAACAAGTTTCCTTTTTGGGCGAAAACCCTGACATAACTTCTATCGTCAGATCTGCAAACTTATAATGAATGGTCCAGATTGACTACAGAATTTCAATAATTTACAAAGAAATTTTCCCAAGTAAATTTCCTCAGGGGCCCACTAACACCCATTCCCCCCAGACATGGTTGAGTAGGTCCCCCTTCATTTGAGGGCCAACCCCTGAACCCCTAGAAAAAGGGGGCTAGGAATACCTACATATAAATCAAGAATATAATTAGGCTCCACAACCAACATTTATTTAATATGAAACTCCTAATTTGAGCTTCGATGAAGATGCACCTAAGAATTTCCAAATCTGGATGCTAGAAAATCATATAATCTAGAAAATTCCACTATTTGAACATGTGAATTCCAATATCTGTAATTGTCCATGGATGTGAACTCCAGTATTTGATGAGAGGGAATTATGAGAAATGAATCATATTAAGTATGAGTCATGACTCTTCATTGAAAATAACAACCCAATCAAATGCCAAGAAACAATGCTAGGTCTAATGACCATCTAGGTGAACAAAATGTCCACAATATTGCTATCATGAAATGCCACACCAATTAGTGTCAATCAATATCCCTATCATCAATTTATCACAAGTAATGAAGATTTTGCAACTCTGTGCTTGTTGTTGTTTTCAAAACTTTAGTCTAACAATGATTATCAATATTCCCCCCTTTGTCAACTAAAATGTGATAAGTATGTCAAAGGGATCCAAGTTGAGATTTAGAGTCGTGTTTTCTTTAATAGCTCTTTTATCGCTACATCTAGTGGTTTTTGTTAACCAATAACCATTTTCACTTGATACTATGTATCTAGTGGTTTTGATTGACCACTAACATTTTTTTCTTGATCAATGTACTCCTCCCCTTAAGGTATAAGGGAGTAGCATTTTGGACTCTTGGACTCAATTTTCATTTTTTTTAGAATTGGACCTCTTCCATGCCTAAAATTATCATCTATACCAATTTATTGAAATCCATCTTCTTTTGTAATTTCTTCATGCAATTATGTCTTTACATGTGTTTGAACTCATCGATAAGACTTATGGAAAACATTGACTTATAAATGTCATTCCCAAGAGCTCATTCAACCATAATGAATGATTTTCTTTTTAATATTTTTCTTTTTTTAACATTTTTTAGGAGTATGATTTGTCTTCCCACAATGAAAACACGGATGGAGATCAAAGCAATTTATCTCCACATGGCCACCTCGATGACAATACTAGCACTTATCGAGAATTTTCTCAATGTGCTCATCATCAATTGTATCATCATCAATAACTTGTTGAACATTTGAATCTTGCCTCTTCAATTTTTTAGTAAGAAATATGGCACTGACAAATTGAATTGGTTTGGAGTAGTATGCAATATGAAAGCTTAGGTATTTGTCATATCCTAATTTTTTTTTATGTTTCTATTGAATTTTGTCTCTTTCCAATCTTGGAAAGATCATTCTACTTTTTAGTCTTCTATACATTCATGATTTTTTTTTTTAACTTTATAAGAAAATTTAAGTTCATATTCATAACCACTTTTGATGTCACTTTATGGTTAGATATATTCTTCTTGTGATTCATCTTCAACAAAAACATGTCTTCATAAATTCACTTCTATCAACCACATGCATTAGGTGATTTATGTCACAAATAGCATCAACCATTGTATTGTTTCATGTTCTTAATTTGCATTGATAACATCTCTTGCTCCTTTTCACTTAATTTTTGTATTAGTGATTCAATCAAATTATCTTTCATATCCATTTGCTTGGGAAGATTAACAACCCAGTCGTTTAAATCATGTAAGGAGTTTCGTAGTTCTTTAATTTCTTGATTGACATTTTACAAATGTTTTCCTCCTTTACCCATTTTGGATTTGCAATTGTGGCATGCTCGCTTGCACTTGGTTTCAACAACCTTAGGGTGTTAGGTACTACTGATCATGCACACTAAAATATTCCTTCTCTTGAAGTGATTACAATGATTACAAATATGTCAATTTATTTCCCAATAAACTTTGGAGAAATAACAACAATATACATTCCCACGGATTAATGGTATGCCTACTTAACCAAGCCTTAGTCTAAATGTTCTATGAAATGATTATTTTTCGACAATATTTTTGGGGGACATTTTCCTGAAATCTGGCTAGAAATTGTTAGACCTGCAGATTTGAGTGATTATTTCTGTATAATCTGAGTGCCCCAAGAGCTTTTCAACACGCTGAATCAATTTCTACATTTAAAAATGGATTTTAAACATAAAAAAATAATGATTTCGTACAGATTTATGTAACCAGATTTCAACTAAAAAACCATTCATAAAACAGTTAGACAACACGATTAACCAATATAAAACCTTATTATATACACGTTATCAAAACAAGTGAAACTTTTCTGATTAGGTTTAATGGAGAGTGATTCGTTGATATTTGGCATTCACTCACAGTGAAACCTCGAATGAAAAGCTCTATTGCCAGATAGCGATGGCACGTTCTACTCTTTATTTTTTTCATTTGTTGTATTCGCCTTAGGTTTCCTTTCCAGCTGTATATTGGCCTTTGTGCGCGTGGGCTTCCCAATCAAATGGTAGATCTAAATTCTGTTTTCTGGAGGGAGAATCCTGAAGCTTGACTTCTGTGTGATTTGAAACTATCTCAAGGTCTGTCCTTTGTGCATTCTTGTCTCCTATGCATTGTGCGATCCACAGAATTCTGTACAAATAATGCGAGCTAGAACCAGCTGCTGTCTTGGGATTGTCCAATGGATATTGTAGAACCAGCTGCTGTCTCCTATGCATTGTGACCGACAATTTGACTTCGTTGTCAAATCTGCAATGTCCAGCATAAATGATCCAGCAATGTAGAATAAGTAGTACTCTAAACATTTTAACTTTTGGAAGTATTTTAGCTAAGTTTGAGTTTGCTCAAAATCTGGTGAGGAATGGTTGGATCTGTAGATTTGAGTGGTTAAATTTGTATAATTCAAATACTTTAAGGGTTTTTCAATAAGTTGAATCTATTTATATATTCAGAAATACAATTTAAACAAGAAAAAATAAAGATTTAATCTAAATTTACATCCCCTAATTCCGACCAAAAAAACCTAAAAGATAAAACGTTTAGCCAACATCTTAAAATAATAAATAAACGATCCAACCATGTACAAACAGTGGTTCAGCCATGTAGAAACAGTTGTTTTCATTTTGTATCTTCTCTCGTCGATTTTGAACAACACGAGGGCTGTTGGCTGATGCTTCTTGATGGCAGTCGTGTAATAAATTTTGGCATTTATCGAAGGCATCAATCAATTCGTGACCGACAATTTGACTTCATTGTCTCTCAGGGATCGAACAAATAAGAAATAAATGATCCAGCCATGTAGAAACGATTGTTTTCATTTTGTATCTTCTCCCGTCGATTTTGAAGAACACGAGGGCTGTTAGCTGATGCTTCTTGATGGCAGTCGTGTTATAACTTTGGCCGTTGTCAAAGGCATCAATCAAATCGTGCCCGACAATTTGACTTCATTGTCTGATCGAACAAATAAGAAATAAATTATCCAGCCATCAGACAGATGTTGAGCGAGTAGTTAGGGTTTAAGCTGTCACATTAGGGTGGAGTTA
>SNQJ01S0176035.1:0-13650 GCA_010110895.2 Picea sitchensis | reverse complement strand
CGAGGTTTTATTTTATTCTTTTATCTATTACTAGCTTGCTTTTACCTTCCGGGCCTTTAGCCCCTTCTTCCCACGAGACAAGGTGCAGTCCTGAAGTAAGTTCAACCCAATGCCCGGACAAGGGGAGTGGGACAAGTGAGCGGGAAATAAGATGAAATAGTGGTGTTATGATGGGAGCAGACGATGGATTTTCAGAAGCCCCCCCAGTGGCAAACCAAAACCTATGGACAAAGGCTTGCTAGGACACCCTGTGAATCCCCCCAAACATGGTCAAGTGGGAAAATGTAAGATCCAAGCAGTCGTTAGAAATAAAAGGAATCATATGCATACATTTAAATATTTTAATGATCAAATGTGACACATACCATGATACCTGGACTAATTAACTCATGAAGCAAGAACCTCTTTTGATACAGGACCAAACTGATGGTGATGGATGTTGTTGCTGCTGACAAGATAAAGACGATGGAAGAAGAAGAGGTGGGCCCTCCAGGGCCATGCTCAGGTCAATCCTGCTCTCGGTACTCCATGTGTAGGACCTATGGGCCTTGAGACATGATCTCCTAGTTATCCCTGAAAAGTGGGGATAACATCTGGCTCCAACTCGGGGAAATGTGCTCACCATAGAGTGCATGAGAACCTCAACATCTTTGGCATAACCTGCAGACTTGCTTGATCTCGAAAGAAGCATCAGTAACAAAATTTGGGGTGGTAATTCCACCCCATCATACATAATAGATATATATAAATTGAAAGAAAGAAATCAAAGAAAACTAACATGCAATGCAAATGGTATAATACACGGATGCAAAATGCCTACTTACCTACACTTATCTGTGGAATCATGTTGTCAGCGGATAGTAAAGCTTGATATGTAAAGCGTTTACTAGTAGCTTCAGAGCTTCTCCTTCCATAGTTCCTAGGTTAAAAGAGTTTGTACCTGCATGACTAATGATTATGTAAGGACCCTTCCATAATCTATCAAACTTCTTGTGCATACCAAGTTTCTCCTTTCTTTTATCCCACAATAGTACGAGATCTCCTTCAGCGAAGTGTCTTTTCTTGGCTTTATGGTAAAAGGTGTTTTTTATCTTATCATGGTTTCTTTCCATCTGGCCAAGGGCGTTCCTTCTTGCTTCATCTAGCTCTATCAGTTGATTAATTCGTCCTTGGATTGCTTCTGCATCTGTAGCATACTGTTGAGCGAAACGAAGGATAGGAATCTGGAGGTTCACAGGAAGTTTTTCTTCTAATCCATATACCAACTCAAAAGGAGTTTTTCCTATGGAGGTTTTTGTTGTTATTCAGTCTGCCCACACTGCATACTTGATTTTTCTATCCCAAGACTTCTTATTTTCCCCCACAACTTTCTTCAAAATATTCATAAGGTTTTTATTGCTTGATTATGCTAATTTGTTCCCTTGTGGATAATAATTGGAGGAATGGGATAAGACAATTCCATATTTGAAACAAAATTCTACCATAGCATGTGAGCTGAAAGCTTTGGCATTGTCTGTGGTGATCTTGGAAGGGACACCGAACTTGGTTATGATCCAGTCTTCGAGAAAATTTATGACTACTTATTTGGTGGATTTCTTTGTGGGAATGGACTCAACCCATCTAGTGAAATAGTTTGTGGCTATCAGGATCCACCGATAGCCATTGCTTGAATTGTCCTTGAACTCCCCAACGAAGTATAAACCCCATTGCTGAAAAGGTGCTTCTATCACTACAGGTTTCAAGGGTTGTGATGGGAGCTTTGTTTTACCATAGAAGTATTGGCAAGGCTGGAAAGAACGAACATGTTGGTGGGTGTCCGAAAACAGTGTTGGCCAATAATATCCGGCCCTTGGGATTTTGTGGGCAGTAGTACAAGCTGCAAAGTGCCTGCCACAGTATCCAGAGTGCAATTCTTCTAGTAGTTTCTTTTCTTCTTCTTTGTTCACACATCTAAGTATGACCCCGTCAGGATTTCTCCACCCAAGTCCGTCTTCGGTCAAGCAGTATTTCATAGCTTTCAATCTCAAAGCTCTTCTTTTGTATTCTATTAGGTGGTTAGGGAAAGACAAGTTCTTTAGATAGTAAATGATATTAGAGTACCACTCATCATGCTCTAATTCAATGAACATTGTGTTTATTTGTTCGCTCTCACCCATTTGTATAGCTTCCTGGTTAATTTCAGTTAGCATCTGAGCTAAGCCTTGTCCCTTTATTATTTTAGTGGGTTTTATCTCTAAGTCGTACTCTTGGATTTTTGAAACCCACTTTCCCCTAGTACCCATGCAATCTTGTTGTGATAGGACATCTTTTACTATTGGATATGGGACATAAGATTTAATTTTGTTGTAGCCGACGTAGTTTCTAAAGTGCTTGAGGGACTTTACCAAGGCATATGCTTGCTTCTCAGTGATGGAATAATTCAACTCGGAATACCTAAGGACTTTTCTCATAAAATCCAAAGGGTGTTCATGGTCATCAACATCTTTTTGCATTAGAACTCCTGCAATGGTGTCCTGGGAGGAAAATGAGAATATTATGAAGTCTCGTGAGAAATTGGGACTGATCGGGACAGGGGCTTGGGAGATAACGTCTTTTATATCTTCAAAATATTTGTTGGTTTTATCATCCCACCTAAAAGTCACATGCTTTTTCAGCAAAGTACTCAAGGGTTTTATTCTCTCGGCAAAATTTGGTACAAATCTTCAAATGAAATTGATTTCTCGTGGAAAGATTGTAAAGATTTTTTGTTGATTGGGGGGAGAACATCCTTTATTGATTGGACCCTCTCAGGGTCAATGGAGACACCTTGCGAATCCATGTGACCTAATAACTTTCTCTCATCAATCCCAAAGACAGATTTCTTAGGGTTTAGCGAGATACCATACTTTCTACATCGCTTAAAAACAATCCTGAGGTGTAGAGGTGATCCTTCCTATCCTTGGACACAACTGTAAGGTCATCCTGATAGATTTCTATGATTTTTTGTATAAGGTCCCTGAAGGCAAAGTCCATTGCTCTCTAGAAAGTAGCACCGACGTTCATAAGACCAAACGGAATTCTCAAGTACATAAAGGTTCCCCAAGGCGTGGTGAATGTAATTTTAAGTTGGTATTCTCTTTTGAGAAAAACTTGGTTGTATCCTGAAAAGCCATCCAACATGGACATTATTCCTGCTCTGGTAACCCTTTGCAGGAGATGTTCCATATTGGGGAGGGGGTAGTTGTCTTTCAAAGATAGCTGGTTAAGGTTACGGAAATCAACACATAGGCATATGTCACCATTTTTCTTTCGGACAACTACCAAATTTGACATCCAAGAGGAATATCGGATAGGGGTTATGATACCAACGTCCACCATTTTTTGGAGTTCCTTTTGTATCTGGCTTGCTAGTTTTGGACTAATATGTCTTAGTTTTTGTTGGAAAGGTTTGGCCCCTTCTACTAAGGGTATGGCGTGTTGGATGACATCCCCTCTGTAGGCTTTCAACTCATCATAGTTCCACCCAAAGGTATCTTTAAATTCTCGGATGAGTGCTAGTATTTCCAACCTTTGTTTTTCAATAGTGCCCTTTCCTATTTTGATCATTCTTGGGTCCATTTGTGTGCCTATGTTGAATTCTAAAGCTGCATCTGCCTATTCATTGGGCCTTCTTCCTTTGAAAACATCATGTCTATCGAAGATATTTTCCAAGGGAACAAAACCCTTAGGTAGGGTATTGTTTTGAAGGTTTATGACCTCCAGGTTCATGGATTCATCCAGGAAGTTGATTTGTGAATCGGAGAATTCTTTGTTATTTTCCATCAACCTAATGATTTGGTCGTCATCCTCAAATACTTGCCAATGCTCCAAGTTTTCCGAAAGAGAAGGTCTAAAAAGGACTTATGTCTTGCATAAGTTACGAAGTGGTCCTTCGCAAGGTTGTAAGGTGGAAGCAGAAACATCCAAGGCGTCTTCCATATGGTTATCTTCTCGGGGAATGGCCTCAAGTGATACTATCTTAAAGGATTTTGAAAGGGTTTGGGCCAAGTCTCAGTGTTTCTTCAACCTTTCATTCTTTGTAGCGAATTTCATCATTACTTGTGGTACTATGAGGTCTGAGTCCCCTTTTTCCCTTAGGTGTGCAACGCCCTTGTCAATTGCTAAGTTTAGGCCTAGGATCAAAGCCTCATATTCGGCAATGTTGTTGGTACAATGGTATTCCAACCTATACGAGTGATAAAAGGTTTCGCCTGAAGGGGTTGTCAAGACAACCCCAGCACCCGATCTGGAACTTGAGTGAGACCCATCAAATTCCAAGATCCAAATTCCTTCAGTTTCTTCAATGGTGTTGATATCTAACTTCCCTTATTGGACAAACCAATTATTGAGGTCACTATCGATACATAAGAGTTGGTCATTCAAGTCATCAGAGGTTTCGATTGGGGATCCTACTAGAGGTTCATTGTAGAGGGTTAAGATCCCTCCCTCGGGGTAAGGGATAGTTACCTTGAATTCTCGTTCATGAAAACTTCCAGCCAAGCGCCTTATGAAATCTTTGTGTAGGATAATACCTAAATTTCTCATGGCATCTACAACAATCACATCTATCGGGAAGGGAGCACTAGGGCAGGAGTCAAAAGAAACTTCTAAATTTTTAATGATTCATTTAGCAAAGCCACCTCCGGTATTTGGTCGTGAAAGGCTCAGGCCCAATTGATGCATAACTTCCTCCATCATCATGTTGGTTGTAGCATTTGGGTGTAAAAGACAGTTGCGGAGGAGGGAATCTTTGACTTGGAGAGTGATGTAGAAAGGTGTGGCCTCACCCTTCTTTGAAAAAGGATCTCCTACTTGGTGGATAAAAAGAGGAAAATATTCCGTAGGATCATGCTTTCTGGTTTCAGGCGAGAAAATCTCAATCTCCACCTTCTCGTCCTGGGGAGGTCTAGTTTCAATAGGAAGTTCTTGACAAGGGGTACTTCTCTCATGGCGACGGGAAAAGCTCCATTTCCTTTTAGGGGGTGTGAGTTCGACTTGGAGGACTTCTGGGGGCTTAGGTTCAGAGGCAAACTCATCATTAGGATCCCAGAGGTCATCATCACGTGAGAGGTTAATCTGATAGATATAGTCTTCGAATTCAAGATTTCTCTCAATTTGAAGGTTGAAGATATAGTCTTGTGCTTCCTCCAAGGTTGAAGGTGACCAGTCCTTGAGGGTGAAATGTAAGATTACTTCCAAGTAGTTTAAGTAATGCTCAAGGATAGTTTGTTCTGAGCTCAGTTTTGATCGGACCCTTTTGAGGAGAAGGTTGAACCCATCACTGAATTCCCTAACACTCTCACAGGACCCCTTGCAGATATCAAGGTATTGGGAGTAAGAATCTTGTGTGTGTTCACTGTTGCACCATCTTATTTTGAAGGCCTTTTGTAGTTCTTCAGGGTTTTTTATGCTTTCTTTCGGGTAGGAATCAATCCAAACCTTAGCATCTTCTACAAGGGATCTTGCAAACAGTCTCATAAAGACACCAGGGTGTTTCTGACCGGCCAAATGAAGTTCAAAGCTATCACAAAATTGGGCCCAATGTGAGTTACAAGGAACTGCTTTTCCTGAGAAAAGTGGTAGCCAGGAAATTGCATCTTTGGGCAAGTCATGTAACCCACCTTGGATGTTACTTAGGTAGAAACAACTGAAAATCTCTGGGTGAGACCACTTGTGTGGATTAAGTGGAGGACTAGGGTTTGTCAGAGTGATAGCTTCCATAGTAGAGAGGTTTGAGTACTGTCATCTGCGACGGGTCGTCATCGGTGGAGTTGCCAGATAATTTACTTGAAATTATCAAAGAAAAGGCCAAAACACCTTAGTGGAGTCGCCAGGTAAGCTTGTAAGAAAAGACTCTTTGAGGTAAGGCTTACCAAAAAGTGTCGTCTGAGGAAAGTTTGACTTAGTGTTCCTCGGCAGCGGCGCCAAAATGTTAACGCACAGTTTGTAGCTAGGAAAAAGGCTATAAGATTGAAGGCCAAACTGGTGTAACAGGAACCTATCCCACCCAATGTCACCACGATGGGGAGGTTATTTCTCTTTAGGGAGGTTGGGCTCAGGGGAGACGTCCCTAATGACCTGTGATTTTGAAGAGGCAAAAGGATAATAAGACCAAGATAAGGTTTTCCCCCTTCACAAGTCACCACCCAAACAGAAATTCCTGGCTAAACAACCAATAATAAAGTAAATCCCCAATGAAGAACAGCTTCTTGGAACAAGACAACAAAAAACAGATATATGCAAGCTATATTTAAATGGGTTAGTAATTCATAAGACTATCTGATAAATAAATGTTGACGAAGTCAATGTTTATCAATAGCAAATGAAAAATTTAACACTTCACCGATAAATATTGGAACGATGTGGCATTCAATGTAACCAATCAACACTTCATTTAACAAATGCTTTAAACCACCATTCAATTGCTCATAAAGTAAAACGTTGCTGCAATAAAGATGAAATATCCAATGATGACGTCAACAACTTAGGGTTAGTAGATTAGGGTTTGAAATTCGAAGAATTTAGAGAATTGTTTGATCATCTTCACTTCAATGTTAGAGGACTTTCAGATCAATGCCTTAGGGTTTAATGGAGTCATAAGCGAAGGACGCAAAGGTTGAAGGATGCAAGATTTCAAGGACTAGAGGGAAGATTTTTGAGGTGTTGCAAAGTCAAGGCCTCAAAATCAAAACCCTAGGGGAGAGAGGCTCACTCCGGTGTTGCTAAAGCAAGGCCTCGTGCTCTCTCCTCTTTCCCGGCAAAACGGCTAGCTCAAGAATAAAAATATAACCAAAACAAGAGGGTTTGATGAGGTGAGGTGTTGCTACAGTAAGGCCTTTCAGCAAACCCTAGAAAGAGTACGGCCCTAGTGTAGTAGACCTAGGCCAAGGATGTCTCACTCTTCTTGGCTTTCAATTGGTATGGCTAGCAAAGAGGAAGAAGAAATAGGAGTGTAGCTACGGCTAGGCTCTTTCTTCCTTCTTCAATGCCTGAAATTTTCTCTATCAGGGGACATGAGACAAGGACCTACTTGTGTGCTTGTCACCTAGGGTTTTGATTCAGCAAAATCATAAATACATGCAAGAAATTAAACTACAACCATTCATTCAAGAAGTTTTGCAGAAAAATACTTACAATTCACTAAGAAATAACCATGCAAACCCTAGTTGCAACACCTTCCTTCAAGAGAAACACCATAAATGCCAAAAATCATTTCCTTCAACAGGTGTGCATCACTTAATCCATCCAAATACCCAAGAGAGGGCGCCAATTTTAGACCTCACTAATGAGTAAGTAAGTTGTGATGATAAAATGAGAGTCAAAATCCCTCATTTATACAAAACCTTGACCTAATTTTACATTTTAGGTCAGGTAAAAGGCCGACAAGGCCAAAATATAAAATCATACTGTTCAAATGGTACATGTTCAAATTTTACCATGTGTACCGATCCAAATGGTACCTGTCCGTCGGGCATGGTCCTGCACATCAAAGGCTACGCCCTCCATGGGCTCATTAGTCACAGGGATCATAGCAATGCCAATCACATATCATCATTAATATTATTAAACATATGCATAAAATCCCTAATACATCTATCAATAGCTCAAAGAAATTACACAAGCCTGCTATACAAACCTGGAGGAAAAGACAAGACGTTTTATTGGGCCAGTGTCCATCGGAAAAGGTGAGTTCCCAGAAGAAAACCTCATCAAAACCATGTGAGTGGGTGATGTGGTTAGGGGAAGTCCAGACATGTGGGTGCAAGGAGGGCCAAGGATGCAATGTGTTGTCTGTGGGTGTCTTTGTAGAAGGCAAGTTGTACATGTCATGGATGCATTCTTTCCAAGCCCATTCTTGCCTTTATTCTTTTTATTCTTTTATTGCTTTTCTTTTTCTTTTTGTTCAAGAGCTAATCAGGGGACACTGCCCTGGCGTGGTGACTAGTGGTGGCAGTGTTACCCACAAGTACTTTCACAGAAATGAAAGGTTGGCTCGTGATGATAACCCCTTTCCCTTGGCCATGCAACCAAGAGTCACTACCCTGGCATGGTAACCAGCTGGTGGCAATGTCATACTACTAGGTACCTATGGACCTAATAGGTTGGCTCATGATGAGACCCCATATCCTCTACCTAGGTCTTGTTTTATTATTTTCTTCCAAATCCCTCTAGTTTCTTGCTGAGAAGCCTTTTATTGCTTTCTCGGGGATCCCTGGACGAAGCATCTCGAGGTTTTATTTTAGGCTTTTATCTCTTACCATATTTCTTTTACCTTCTGGGCCTTTAGCCCCTTCTTCCCACGAGACAAGGTGTAGTCCTGAAGTAAGGTCAACCCAATGCCCAGACAAGGGGAGTGGGACAAGTGAGCGGGAAATAAGATGAAATAGTGGTGTTATGATGGGAGCGGACGATGGCTTTTCAGAAGTCCCCCCAGTGGAAAACCAAAACCTATGGACAAAGGCTTGCTAGGACACCCTGTGAATCCCCCCAAACATGGTCAAGTGGGCAAATGTAAGATCCAAGCAGTCGTTAGAAATAAAAGGAATCAGATGCATATATTTAAAGTTTTTAATGATTAAATGTGACACATACCATGATACCTGGACTAATTACCTCATGAAGCAAGAACCTCTTTTGATACAGGACCAAATCGATGGTGATGGATGTTTTTGTTGCTGACAAGATAAAGACGATGGAAGAAGAAGAGGTGGGCCCTCCAGGACCATGGTCAAGTCAATCCTACTCTCAGTACTCCATGTCTAGGACCTGTGGGCCTCGAGACATGATCTCCTAGTTATCCCTGAAAAGTGGGGATAACAGGCCTCAAAATAGAAAGTGTGTTATCAAGATCAACTTTAAAAAACCAATCAAATTTAAGATGATGATGCCAACCATAATGGTAAATAGTTTTGGAGGGAAAGTAAAAAAATTACTTTTTTAATTGTATTTTCGACTTATCTCCTTATAGGTTTACTCAAGTTTCAAGTGTAGGCATTCATTGGATGTGGAATTAAATTTCGCATGCAACGAGTACCCACTTTGCTTAATTTTGATAGACCCACAGTGAAATAAGTTGGAAATACATGAAAACACATCTATGTTGAAATAAAGACGTTGTTTCATGTATTTTTAGTTTATCTCACTGTGAGTCTATCAAAAGTATATAGAATGGGTATTCATTGCATGCAAAATTTATTTTTGCATCCAACAAGTGCCTACACTTGAAATTTTACTAAACATATAAGGAGATAAGTAAAAAATACAATAAAAAAAATAGTTTTGTTTCTTTCCCTTTGAAAATTTATAACTTACATTTTATTATTTTCCTTAGGAGGCCCATTTCAAACCTCAAAATTTCTCTAATGAACCTAGTTGACCTTCCCCAACATAATCCTTCTTCTCTATGCATTTTTTCCTTGGAGATCTAAATTGATAATTTTTGCTACACTGAGGGACAAGTTCTTCATTGGATGAGCATGTAGTACTAGTTCTATAAGTGTTGTCCACTGCCTTCTTCATTTCTACCTTTTTGTCCCCCCAAAGAGTAGTACTACCACTTGCCTATTTGGAAATCACTTCTTTAATAGTCACCTTCTTATCACCCTCTACCTACTCCCCCTTTAGGGACAGATTATTGACCTTCTAGTAAAGAAACCTCCAATGATACTTCTTCCAGGGCACAATGTTCTTTGAGATCAACCAAAGTATGTACATCTTTGTGTTTCTTGATATTGTTTAGAGAGGACTCCCTCTTCTTTATTACATCTACAAATGTAGTTGTCTTAGCCTTTCGTTCTGGAACCTTCACATCTCTATGTCCATACATCATTCTCCCTCTTGATCAACATCAAATATGTATCTTCCTACAAATAGGAGAAGTCTTTGTTTCTTTTCCAATATCATTAAGGATATTTTCTACAATAGAGGAATAAGGTTCTTCTAGTGAAAACTTACCTATATCTCTTGTTGATATGGTTTCCCTCTTCTTGGGTTCCGTGAAACCTTCATGTATTAATTTAACTCTGTTATCCTATTTTGTTCTCACTTCAACAATCTTAGTCTTATGTGGAGTTTCCTTCTTTAGACAAGTTCTTTGAAGATGCCCATAGAGATGGAAAATGGAACATCTTAAGGCTATCTTCACATCATCAATTTTATGTCTATAAGACCTATTCCAAATTGGAATGTTAATTCCATCTACCAACCCATAATCTAAGTTCATTTCCACACATATATTAGTCATGGATGTTTTGTCTAGAGACGTCATTTTCACATCAACATCTATCATCCTCCCCATTAGGCCATAGCTTGATACATCAACACCTTATCCATGACCACAACTTGTCCCATGATTAGCTTCATTCTTTCAACGTCGAGCTTAACACACATTGGATTATTTTTCTTCCTTTTGACAACAGACTCCAAGATCTTCACTTCATTTGTAATCTCATCTCTCTCCAAAACCCCGATTCGGTTGTCCAATATTATCTCCTCTATAGCCTTCCATGTGTCTTCCCCATGAGTTTTATCTGTATCATTAATCTTGACACTCACTATCTCATTTGTAATCCTAGTGACATCATTCCCTTTTGTGGTCTAGATAGTATGTATAAATTCCCTTCTACTACTACCACTCTCCTTCTCTTGCACATTGTATTTATGTTTTATGGCTATGAAGACCCGCCCTTGGCATCATTTCTATAGATCAGAGTTATGCCCTTGACCTCCACATTATTAACCGTATCCTAACATGATATACCCTCCACCCCCTGCTTCCATGATTTTGAATCATCAATATGCAAAATAGAGTAGATACTGATCCCCACCATGATTTGATTGCCCCTCGTTGTACCAACCTCGGAGATTTGTTGGTCCCTACATGAATGTGAGGGATTTCATCTTCATGAGAAAGGAAAATAAATACTTACGAATCTAAGATGGTAAATCTTATATTATCAATGCACATAAAGGGAAACCTAAAATCTTTTTGATGAGTGCTCACTAAGCTATGAGACTGATTAAGTTAGCAAGATGTACTTCTCTTCTTGCGACATAACCAAAAAGGCATTGAATTAGTGGTTGTGAAGATATCCTTGGAAAATATAGTTACCGACTTGATGAGAATTGTGACCTCAAAAAGAGAACTCTAGTTCTAAAATCCTGTATTTTTAGGTCAAAACACCAAAATCAACCTCTGAATTGAAAAGTGGTGCTATTGGTAGCACCTTTTTTAAGGTTAAAATTAACACTTTTGCAACCATGGGCTTAAGAACCTCATAATGTTGTCAACAAAAACCTTAAAATCAACGTCTAAATAAAAAAGTGGCACCAACAACGATGCCCTTTTCTCTTTTTGGGGTCAAAATTACAACTTTTTTGAAAGAATGGTCTTAATAACCTATATTATTGCAACAAAAAGCTTAAAATCAACCCCAAAATTGAAAAGTAGTGCTCCTAGTAGCACCCCACCCATTTTTTAGGGTCAAAACTACAACTTCTTTGAGACCCGTGGCTTGACAATTGATATCCTTACAACCAAAATTTTAAAATCAACCCTTGAATCTTAAGAAGTGCTACCAGTAGCACCCCGCTCTTTTTTTTAACTTAAAATTGCAACATTTTTTAGACCTGTGGAATCTCCGAGATGTTGCAAACAAAGAATAAACAAAGAATAAAAAAAAACAAAAATTATAAAAACAAATAAAAATAGGGGAAACATATTCTTTAAAAAACAAAAAATTAACCATTTTCTTAAAATTTTAGAAAAAAAATAAATAAATATATATATATATATATAAATGAAAAAAGAAACCCATCCCTAGCGTCCTTTAATTTTAAAAAATAAATAAATAACAAATTTTAAAAACCATAATTATAACTAATTTTTAATTAAAATATTAAAGTTTTTCTTATTAAATTTATAGATAATATTTTTTAAATTTAATATTTTAGTTATAAAAATTTATTTTGACAAAAACTTAAAGAAATATTTATAAAAAAACATAAAGAAATATTTAATATTTCTTTAATATTTTATAAATTTAATATTTTAGTTATAAAAATTGTGTTTATAGTAGTATAATTTTTATTTAAAAAAAATTGAAAACAAAAACATTAAAAATAATTAAAAACAAAAATATTAAAAATAATTAAAAACCAAAAACAAAAATAAAAAAATACATATTAAAATCAATTTGAAAAGTCAAAATTAAACACGTAATAAAAAACACATTGTTAAATTCATATGGCAAAAGCAAAAGAATGTGTATTTGGGTTTGGGGGGTGATTCTAGGAATTGCTCTCCGACCCCTTCTGTGTGCTCGATATCGCCCTTCTGCCCCTTTATCGCTCCCTATCCATCATGGCCAAGGTTCAGGGTTGTGGTAGACAGGGAGAAGCATAGGGGCGAGAGTGTGGCAACAAGCATGGGGCAGGACTTGGAAACTGTGGTGGATGAGGAGCGGTGTGGGGCAGGAGGGCATCAATAAGTACAGTGCAGCGGTTGGAATGGGCAGGGTGGGGTGGTCATGGCGATTCCCAGAATCGCCCCCAACTCAAATACACATTTCTTTTTGTTTTTTCCAAATGAATTTAACGATATTTTTATTATTATTATTACTTTTTACTGTTTTTTATTTTTAATTAATATATTTATTTTTAATTAATTGATATATGTTTTTTTGGTTTATATATATATATATATATATTCTGATTCGATTTTTTCTAACTCTTATTTGTTTTCTTTTTAATAAGTTTTTTTTTTTAATTTTTATTTTATGAAAGTGGTTTTAATATTTATTTTGTTTTCAGTGAGTTGATCTTTGAAGTTGGGATAAGAATAAATTCCTCTTTAAGACTCTTGTTACACATGTTATTCTTTATGGATGTGAACTCTAGGGCTGTAGTATTTCTCGTGAATCTTGGAGAAATATAGAGCAAATACAAAATAATTTTATAACCTATAATCTCAAAATTAAAGGAAATATGCCCTATCCCATCCTCCTCTTAGAAATAAGTCTCTTCCCATTGAGAGCATGGCTATGACTAGATACCTAATGTATAAGAGCAAGTTAAACAACATGGAAGACAAGAGGCTTCCTAAAATTGCTTCAAAATCGAGTCATAACCACCATTGACTCAAGCAAGGATGGCATAAAGATGCCCGATCTTGACTAAACTATTGGGGAATCATGGAAGACACCATTTTGCAGAATAAATATACTATTAAAAAAACGTCAAAACAAAATTTAAGGAGAAAATGTGGTGTGATAAAGAGTTAGAGGAAAAAATGAAATTAAGGTATTATAAGGATGTAATCAACCCTAATCTAGAAGATCAAAATTATCTATTTGTTTTGCCAAGTGTAAAGAAAAAAATAAACATTGTTAAGATAAGAACAAATTATCACAAGCTCCATAGTGAAACTGGGCGTTGGTCAATTCCTAAAACGCCATGGGATGAAAGAGTGTGTCACATTTGTGACACTAAGAAGGTTGAAGATGAAAAGCACTTTCTCTTAGATTGCCCAGCCTATACCCATATTAGATCTCATTTTCAAAATATTTGTCACACTACCAACTTTCCTAACCTCTTAACTCAACAAAAGTATGGTGATCTTGGAAAGCTTCTCTT
>SNQJ01S0176033.1:0-20020 GCA_010110895.2 Picea sitchensis | reverse complement strand
CTTTTAAGTGCTTCCCCATTCTCTAGATGATTTCTTAAAGGAAATCTAAAATCTCTAAACCATGATAAAACTTCCAATTTTGAAAGCAAATAAATGACATGGTCAACTATTCACCTGTATTGCAATTAACCTCCAGTATCACCTCGCTCTCTTTGTCATCAAGAAATCTATAATTGTATTACTATTTAAAAGTGGCATAAGAGGTTTGAAAGATATTATGTGTGGAAAGTGTGTGTAAACCTGTCGGGGTACTGAACATGCTCGCTGGTAGCGGGTAAATGCACACATGATACCAAGACAACTTCATGAGGGTACTGAACAGGCCTGTTGGCAGCGAAGCAATGTTGGGTCGAAAGGTAGCAGGTATATATTTTCAAATTAACTTTTATGGAAGTATACATCATGTGGATACAACTATTGGATGGGATTAAAGTACTTGAGTGGGTTAAATGACATCCCTGTCGAGGCTATGGACGCCTACTGGCAGTAGTGGCTCTGTCAACAGTATTGAAGTTCTTTTATAAACATCGTGACTCTTTGAATAAGACATTATTTCAGGTTATAATCCTCTGCAAAAAAATTCTATTGTCTGGTTATAACATTGAGATTATCCTAATATTATATGGTCTCAGAGTGAATTTATTTTAGGGAGATTAAATCATTTTTCAAGTCTTATTATTTTCTTCATGAGATGAAATCTTACTAGATCAGAGATAACTGCTTCACCCAGTAAGTCGCCATTTGTTGGGCCCCAAAAACTCCCCCTAAATTTTTACCAAATTTAAAAGACCCCCATTAGAATCTTGATAATTTTAATGAGCTACAAAATCAACCTTTTCAAATAGTTCCATACCTTGGCTTGCTTTGAGACAGAATTAAGACATTCACTATAGTATGAGACATTCATTACAAGAGTATATGTCAAAAGTTAGAAACGAACATGAAAATCTCAATTTAAACAAAAACGTTAATTTTTATCAAATGTTTACTTTCGTTTAAATTATGATTATGTGTTAATTCTTTTGTTCATTAGCAAGATTGACTATTTTGAATAATGTGTTCAATACTTCATCAAATAATATCTTGGTTGCTTTCTCATTTTCATAAAATCATTTGGTGATATTAATTAATTAAATTCTTTTTTCATTTTGCATCTCATAATAATAATAATAAATAAAAAAGAATTGTATATCATTTGTTTGATTTTGTAAAAAAACAAAATTAATATTTTTCTCTTCTCCATTAACTTGAAGATTTTAGAATTTTAAGATCATTATAAACAATGTTTGTTTAGAACTTATAGGTATTTTAAATTCAGTTTTGATTTTATTGTTCTAGATTTTGTTTTATTAACAATTTTTAGGTTATTAATTTAGGTCTTTTTTTGTTTCACAGGTTTCTATTATCAAATATTTGATATGGATCTGATCATGGCTTGATTTTATTATCCAAATACATTCAAGATGATTGATCCAAAAATAATATTGGATTGCTACAAATAATTTTATGAGCAATAACAGATAAAATTTGGAAAGACGGCAAGATCAGACAAACGATTTTACAAGACTGATTGCAACCAAACTGTGAGGAATTTGAAGAAACGGTTGAAAACATACTTCCCAAATGGACCCACTTACCTTTTGCGTAGATATTTCCTCCCAAAAATGCACGATTTGAGAGATATTTGGGTCTTTTTACAAGGTAAATTTCAGGTGGCGGAAATTATTAGTGACACCCAGACTGTTCATTCATTTTATAAATATATGAGAAAGTCTAGAGCCAAAGGAGACAAGAATTGGAGAGGAGGATTTTAATCCTTTCTCTTTTGTATATTATTTATTTTGTAAACTTTTCCTCTTTTCAAATGGAGTAACAGATGGTTGGAATCTTTGAGAGAATGGACGATTATTTTCAAAGAAAAATATGGAATTCCAGGTTGCTTAATGACTTTTGTCATGTGAGTAAAATGGTTTTATTTTCATTATAATATCTTCATATTATTTGAAGAATTTATTATGCATTTATTTAAATTAGCTTTAGTCTATTTTATCAATACATGGTTAATTTCTATCATTTATATATTAATTTTTCCAATCTTTAAAGTCTATTATCCCCCAAAAATTCTTCCAGTACTACAAAATAGATAAGTGATTCCAAAACTTAATAGAATGACATATATGCATTTTGGATTTAGCCTTTTGTTTATAATGTTGTTATTTATGTTTTGTTCATCATGTTACATGTGCATGTTTGATATATTTAGATTAAATGATCTGTGATGTGTAGGAGGTTTATATTATAAATACCATCTATCATTTGCTTCTCAAAATACAAATGCTGTGATCATATCTTCGATTTAAATAATGAGATTTATCTTTGAGTTTTAAATTGAATGATAAAATGCATAGATTGCTTCCATATTTATCTTGCTGTAATCAGTTATAATTATGAGATCATAGGGTTATGTTTGTGTTTCCTTTTCTGTCATTAAAACCTAAGATGCCAATACATGTTCTGAATTTATTTAGAACAGTCATAAGGTTCATTGTAGATTTCTCTCTTGGACATGGCAGTTGGATGTCCTCCAACTATGAAAATGCTTCTATACACCTCACTAACTCACTGACATGATAGCTTCTTTGTATTTTTCTGTCATCTACATATCACTAAAACTAGAATGTATGGTTCAACTTTGACTATCCACATGTTTATGTTTCATTTAATTTTTTGCAAGATTCTTTAAATTTATAAAGGAAAAACAATAAATATTTTTATGTTTTTTCTTTATCTGCTTCCTAGAAGCAATCATTTTTCACATCAATTTTCATAAGTTTCAATTAAAAGTTGCATCTTGTAAATCATGTAAATAAACGAGACTTGTATATCTTATGGTTAAATACAACTACTACAATTACATTAGAACACACACACACACACACACACATATATATATATANTAGTTATTTCTCTCTTTTATTCGTTTATTTTAGGATTCTTAGATTGGCTAATGGAGCCATTAAACCCATCATAACGAGTTACACCAAACGGCTTGGGTTATTTAGACAACACTGGACCAGACTCGCTCTTCCAGTTGACGGATGGTCAATTTCGCCCGTCAACAAGTAGCCAGTTGTGCATACTAAAGTGCTCGATGAGAGATAATTTGCTGAAAGAAAAACATAGTGGAGGTCTAGCAGGACATTTCGACCATGATAAGACATTTTCATAGCTGAACAATTCATACTATTGGCCAGGTATGAGGTAATATGTGAATAAATTTGTAAATAGATGTAAGATTTTCCAGTATGCAAAAGGAAAGAGACAGAACACTGGGTTGTACCAACCATTCCCTATTCCAGATAGGCCTTGGGATGTAATAAGCATGGATTTCGTGTTGGGATTTCCAGGAACAAAATGGGGGAGTGATTCTATATTTTTTGTAGTTGATACATTCTCAAAGATGGAAAAATTTATCCCATGCCAAAAAACTAATGATGTAACACACATTGTAAATTTATTTTTCAAGGAGGTTGTGAGACTTCATGGGTTGCCCAAGAGAATTATCTCAGACATAGACACTAAATTTGTTGGTCATTTCTGGAGGGCATTGTGGAAGAAAATGGGTATAAAATTGTCATGTAGTTTATCCTATCACCCTCAAACAGATGGATAGACTGAGGTGGTGAATCAAAGTTTAGGCAATTTGTTGAGGATTCTGGTCACTGAACATCATAATCAATGAGATCAAATTTTGTCACAAGAAGATTTTGCATACAATGACTCAGCAAATAGGAGTACAGGGAAGAGTCCATTCCAAATAGTATATGGGATGAAACCAAGAGGAGCATCAGAGTTGAGAGAGTTGGAGTAGAGTGAATTCAGAAGCACTGGAGAAGAAGACTTCATTGAAGAAATGTAGAAGCTTCATAATCAAATCAAAAAGCAGTTGCAAAACAACATCAGAGAATATAAATGTAGATTTGATCAACATCAGAGAGAACTTCAATTTGAAGTGGGATATCAAGTTTTGGAACATCTTAGGTAGGAAAGATTCTCAATGGGAACATATAACAAACTAAAGTTGAAGAAAATAGGACCATGCAAGATCCTAAGGAAATTTGATGCAAATTCTTATGAGATAGAAATTCCAGAGGATGCGGGTATATTGCCCATATTCAACATTTTAGACCTGTATGCTTATAGGGAATATGACACCAAAGGATTAAAATATCAGAAAGAGATCCAGTGGGAGAAGCATATGCCTATAACAAAAAATCCACAGATGGAGGAGATCATAGATCGAAGAATTGAAAAAAGAACCAGAAGGAAGACTTATTTTGAGTATTTGATAAAGTGGAAAGGACGCCCAATAGAAGATGCCAATTGGGTAAATAAAGAAGATATTCAAAATCATGAAAATTCAGTGTAGGAGCTCATGGACAGGAGTCCATGAATTTTTGTCCAAAGGGGTATGATGCAGGAGCATAATCATCAAAGCAAAAGTGGAGGAAAACTCAACGCCCTAGCGTGCATTTTGAAGTGATTTTGAATTAAGATGGCATGTCATGCAAATATATTTAAAAAATTGTGATTAAAGAAGATCTTAAATGTTTAGAGGTTGAACCATTGTGTGAGATCGATGGAGATTGTAATCCCTTTAATGTAGTAGATAGTAGTATAGATCTGAAGCATTCTCTCTTATCTGTCTTTACCAATAATTTATTGTAATAAGACTTAGTATTTGAAAGCTTTTAATTTGATAGGATAACACTAAGGTAGTCGGAGGGAAAACCTCTATGAGCTCTTTTTGTATAAATAAATGTATTGTTTTCCAAATAAGGTTGTTGAAGTTCATCGCTGAAAGCTATTACAGAGAGTTGCTGAAGATTATTGTAGTTGAAGACTGTTGAATCTTATTGAGTTGTAAGAGCCCATGTACATATCATTTGAATGAATATAACAGAGAAGCATTGTTCCAAATTTTTGGTGTTGCTATTACTGTGTCTATCTAAATGAATGGTAGGCTTTCTGTTTAATTGAAATTCTCTGTTATTACTTGTTCTTATGTTATGGATACTTTACATGGTTGAATGTATGAATCTGTGAGGATTATATAAGTTTCAATTGTTTCTCTTCTACGAGCCTGTGCAAGGAGTGCATAGTGTCCATAAGTTGTGCATTGACAGAGTCTATTTCGAATAATAAGATCATAAGAGATAACGTGAAGCTTTTGTTTGCAAGGTGTGCATGGACAAAGTCTGTTTTGACTCAGAATCTCAGGAGAGATAACGTGAAGTTTTATTTCAAAAGTGCAAAGGGCCATGCAAGGTGTGTGCAGGTAGAAACACACTCAACATTATATTGTTCAGGAGGAACAATTGAATCATGTAAGAACTATTGCAAGGAGTACACAATATCCCACAAAGTGATTAAGTGAAAGAAACCTGTTGCTGGGTGTGCACAGGGTCGATATTCGACTAAGTGTTGAAGAAATATTCTGATAAATTTAGAATTCTTGAGGAGGGACAAGCTCAGGAGAGATAGCAGGTGGAAATTCTTTAGTAGGGAAGAGCCCACTGAAAATTTCCTGATTAGTGAGTAAGATCCACTCGAAGGAGTCAGGATATTTCTAGATTGCGAGATCTGGGGAAGTTGCGTGGAGGATAACCTTAAGGTCCTTTGGTACTTTGTGTATTCAGAGATTTGGAAGTGTTTAAGGAGCGAGATCATCGATGTATCAAGGAGAAAAGTGAAATCTTAGCCATCGGTATCAAGAGGGATACGTGGAAGCAGACCAGAGAGTCCGGGACATTGGTGTGGAACAAAGAGCTAGTGTTGCGAAGTCGTGAAAACCAAAGAGATCTAGACCGTTGGATCTGGAAGGACATGTGGTGGAGATCTGCATGTTTTGGAAGAAGAGCACTTCAGAGAAAAGTGTATGTGGAGTGTACAAACTTTCGAAGATGAAGTCGTGAAGGGTATGAAGCTGAGGTAATATCCCATGGTAATATTAAAGAAGATCCTAGAAGAGGAGCTAGCGCTCGACACTTAGTGTTACCATAAGAACCAGAGAAGGCATATGCGGGGAATCAAGCTTACGTGGGTAACAACAAGGGACCTGTGTAAATTAATTGCAGGGTCCAGCAGAAGCCCGAAGAGTTAATTCAACTAAGTGAATTGAAGATCCTTGACTAGGAGGTCGTAGAACCCCAAGGAGAGAAAGCGGGGGGGATGCATCAGTATCCCATGGGCCTGAGAATCTGCTTCTTCAGTCCATCTCCCAAGCTAACCAGGTACATATACATGAATGGGTATGGATACAGGTATAAGTATAGTGACAGGAAGGTACGGAGGACAACTGAATGAGTGAGTGAATGATCATGGAATGAATTAATGAATGGGAAAATGAGCTAAGTCCAAACTATATGTATGCATGTTCCCAACTTGAAACTTGTCATGTTGAGAGCTACCTTGGCCCACTTGTCCCCATCCTTATAACTTAGGATAAAATAATTATCCATACTTTATACTTTAAGGAATATTAATATAATATTCCTTTTTTGCTTAAGATCCCTAGCTTATCCCCTTATCCTTAACTTTTATCCCCCCCTTTCCCCAACTAGTGGATTTTATTCCCCCATACACTTTTATCTTGGTCGGTCTACACGTAGAGATGTATTTTATATTAATGATAAGACATATACAAAAATAGGCTCATTGGCCTTTAGCATCTAGGCTCTCCAGCCTAATTCAAAAAATAAGCCTCCTAGCTTATAATAACTGGCTCACTAGCCTATAAAACACAACATATACACAATGCTCCCTGGCCTCAAAATTGTGCGCACTTAAGTTTGTTGTGTGAAGTATCCTGGAATGTGCACACTTCATCATTTTAGTGCACAATACATGTGCGCAATATACCATGGAAGGTGCATACAAAAAATGATATCAAATAGCTCACCAACTTAAGTAAATTTGCATTTACATTTACAATTGGGTTTGACCTAGGGGTATTACAGTAACAACTGCAAAAAATATGCCTTGAAATTGCTTGAAAAAGACAAGAAAATGTAGCTTTAACTAGGCAGAATGATAATTAATTGTCGCAAGAAAATTTGGCAATGTCTAGCTAGCATTGAATATCACTTTTTGAAAATAATTTTCTGCAGTTAGATGGCTATAGAATTATTTTGCAACAACAACAAATTCTAGTGCTCAAAATTGCAAGGAAACACCATGTAAACATAGCATTTGTCCAGTAGATTGATTGGAAATTGTCACTAGCAATTTCAGGATGATCTAGGTGCAAATTTTGTAGGTAAATGCAACAAAATAACATGAATTAGTATTTTTGTAGTAGTGATTTGCAACAACAACAAGTTATCTAAGGGTTTAGTCTAGTTTAGGGTTAGTAAAATTTAGCAAAGGCTTCAACGAGTAAGGTTTGAGTGTTTGTTTGATCAATCATTGACTATGATGAGTAGGCTAGTGCCTCTTAGGGTTTATGGAGTCAACAATAGCAATGGAAAAACTTGGAGAAAAGTATCATTGATAATACTTGTCAAAGGAGAATGGATGGATGGAAGAGGTGTTAGCACTTCAAGGCCTCAAGCATCCAAATTCTAGAGACAAATTTGCTAGAGAGTAAGGGATCTTAGGCCCTAGTGAATCTTCCTTACTTAGACTATTTAAAGAGTGTATGCAATAGGAAATTAGATAGAAGCTACTAGAGTGGTATCACTTTAGGGCTCTAGTAGCCACTTCTAACAAAGTGTACTTGAGAAATTTAGGCAAGTAGAAAATGATAGAGAGAAAGAAGTAACTTATTTTTCTCTCCTAGGCTTTTAAGCAAGCAATTTCATAATATTTAACATGAAACAAGTAAAATTTACCACAAGCATTCATTCACATAAACAAATTGCATATTTTCTACTTGCTTCACCAAGAATAATCAAGAAAAACCCTAGTTGAAGATCTTCCACCATGCAAAATGGTCAAGATACATCAAAATATTTCTCTCCAAGAATTTGCGCACTAGTTATTTCAGCCAATATCCCTTAAAGAGGGCATAAATTTGAGTCCACACTAATTGTGTGATGAGTGATGATGAAACATTAGAGTAATTTCTCTCTATTTATACAATATCAATGACCTTTAATTAAATTTAGGTCAAATAAAGGATGACCTGACCAAATTACATCAAAAATCCATTTTTTTACATAAATTAAATAATTAACCCGTAAATCATATCCAAGGGTGACATCATGACCTTCTAGGGTGATGTTGGGCCCCTAAGGTGAAACATTGGGCTCCTGATGCAGAACGCTTGGCCTCCAAAGGCCCTGGATGATGCCCACAGGTTCCAACTAGATCACAAATTCCCTCAATATGAAAACCCTAGCTCTGGATGACATCCAGGGTCATAATGATGATTTCATGGGATTTCAAAGGTCAATGTCCAGGTGGAAGAGAAAGATCCCCCTGAGTCTAGGTCTGTCAGAGTGTCTCCAAAGGAAATGTCCTTGTGTCTTCCTGGAACAAGTCTTTGATGTCTCCTTGTCGTTGGCTGGGTTTACAACATCCATCTATGGGATTTCATCCCCAAGAAATTCTGAGCTAATAATTCCCCCATGTGTACTTGTCCACTGAGCAAAGTCTCGTAGCAACAAAAAGTACGCCCTCCTAGGGTTCAAAAGTCACAGGGACCATAACATGTAAATCACATCTAATAATTAAATTACCCAAAGATGTGCATCAAACCCTCCTTTACCTAGAAAATGCTCAAAGACATTATGCAATTTAACAAGTCAGGTTTGGAGAAGGTATCAGAGTGTCCTATTGGGCTAGTCCTCCTTATGTCTGGGGTGTTTCCCAAGTGAGAACCAATATAGGTCATGTAAGTGTATGTGGGGTGGTGTGGGGTAAGTGTTTGGGAATGGGGTGTAGTGATAACAGGGAAATGTATATCTTACCTGTGGGTGCCTTTGTAGATGGGGATATGCACCTTGTCATAGATGCCAATTTTTTTCCTATCCCATTCAATTCCTTTTATTCTTAGCTTCATTTCTTTTGATTTTTTTCTTTGATGCTTCAAGGGAAGAGTTGAGGGAAACTATCCTATCTTGGTGACTAGAGGTTATCGTGTTGTCAACAAGCGTTTCATAAAGATGAGAAAGTTGTCTCATGATGAGACCCCCTTTCTCTTGGCTATGCCACCAAGAGCCACTACCCTGGTTTGGTGACCAGATAGATGGTAGTGTCATACCGCTACATGCCCATGGTCATAATAGGCCGACTCATGATGAGACCTCCCATCCACCAACTAATACCTTGAGTGTTTGTTTTTTCTTATGGGTTCCCTTTTCTTACTGAGAATCTTTTTACTGCTTTCTCGAGAATCCCTAGGTGAAGCATATCAAAGGTTTCAATTTTGGATTTTAACTCTTTCCAGCTAATTTTACCCTCTAGGACTTTAGCCCCTTCTTCCCACAAGTCAAGGTACAACCCTTCCTAGTGTGGAAAATCCCAATGCCCGAACAAAGGTAGGGGGAAATGAGAGGAATAAAGATGGAGGGAATGGGCGATGACCTTTCATGGAATCACCCAGTGGCAACCCATCCTAAAGGGAGATCAACTTACTAGGGAATCATGTCACCCTTCTAGGTATGGAAAAGTTAAAGAGCATAATTTCCAAACAAACATTATGAAATGAAGGAGAATTCAATGCAACATATTCAAGTGCTTCAATAATTGGAGTGATAGATACTATGATACACAAACCCATTACCTCATGGAAAAAGACTTACTGCTACTTCAGGATCGGGATGGTGAGATGGATATTGTTGTTGGTAATAAATGGAATGCACTAAAGAAAAGAGGGGCCCTCTGGGGCCATGCTCAATTCATCTATCTCTCAACACTCCATGTCTAGGACCTATGGGCCTTGAGACATGATATCCTTTGTTATCCCTAGGGTAGGGGATAACATATGGCTTCAACTTGGGGAAATGTTCTCACTGTAAAGTGCATGAGAACCTCAATATCTCTGGTATGACCTGTGCCTGCTAGATCTCAACAAAATGCATCAGTAGTCCTTAGGGTGGTGATATCACCCCTTGTTCATATATGATATAATAAAATAAAGAGCATCATAAGCATGCATATATACATAATGGAGAAAAACAATACGAAAGTGAAACTATAACTATGCTATCATGATATTCAAATGGTATATACAATGGATGCAAATGCCTGCCTACCTCTACTTACATGTTGGTTGAATGCTAGGTGTAGTCAAATAACTAGTGAAACCATCCTAGCAATATCTCATAATACATGCCTATGTGCTTCATCATAAACCAAAACAATGACTAGTCAAGCATAAAAATAACATGAGTTAGAACATGTATCACATCATCATAAATTGTAAAGTCTAGCTCATGGAGGCAGGAGGGAGGGAATAAATTATGCCATGTCACACTTCTAGTAAAATTATCAATCCATCTTAGAAATGGATCGTGAAAAATAAAAGGCTCAAAAGACTACCTCAAAGAGTCTGAAGGTTGGCTACCTTGGATGCCATCACACGCTAAGGTCTGGGAAGGGAATAGCAAGAATCTATAGGATGATTGACAATTTCTTAAGGGAAGGATGAAAGACTGATATTAAGCCTTAAGGTATTAAACCTACCCTTGAATTATAAAAGAAGGCTCTACCCTAGAGAAAACTTGGGACAAGGGACATGTTTCACAATTGCATCCTTAGTGACACAACAAAGCAAAGTAATCAAAGGGGGTTGGAAAAACTTTTTATAAGAATATTTATTTAGGAAAGCAACGTACTTAACCTTATCAATATATGAGCACAACTGTGGTTTATAATCCTATTCATAGTATAAATCCAAGTGCTCAAAGGAATAATCATCAAAATCCTCAAGGTATGACCGAAAATCATCATGAAAACATAACACCAGGTCATCCTTGGGTGCTTGGAAAATGTCTATAACTATAACATTTATTTGTTTCTATATGTTAGAATTATTGGTAACTTGATATGATAGTTGTAGAGGAAACTTTTGGAAATTATCCTCAATATTGTAAATAGGGCCGCCACCATAGTCAATCACATCCCTTTTACGTTTTGTGAAATGTATGAACTTGTCAATATTATCAACCATGTTATTTCCTTCATCATAACATGAAGGTATTAAAGAATTCAAAGGCTCCTTCAACACTTATTTTCTTTCCAAATCACAAAATAAGGCATCGTCAAAATCTTGGAAAGGGAAACAACTCACTGTATTCACTTCTTCATGTGCAAGAGCATTGAATATTTGGATAAATTCATCAAATGGAGTAGTAAGAATCAATGTCTCATCTTCATGTCTTTCCCTTACATCCTCAACTTCATGATATATATGGTCTAACTCATCCAAGGGTTCCCTTTCTTCTTCACCTTTTGAATCATAGAATAAAGTATCATCAAAAACCTAAAAAGGAAAATGAATAACCTGACCCTCTTCTTCTTGTGTGGGATGAAAAGGATTTGGGACGACTTCATCAGAGGGAGGAGCACACATTAATACTTCGTCATAATGTTTAATATCTTTAGGCTCTCACTCTTCAACTAAGTCCTCATTATCCTTGCTAGAGGCATGAGTAAATTCTTGTTCTTCCCCATGGGATTGATAACCTTCATCAAGATCCCTCTCCTCATCCTTTTGTTGATCAATGTCTTTCCCCAAATCGTTTGGGGTTTCTTCAACAGAGGTCTCAAGGGAAGGTATTCTTTGGGAATATATCGGGTATCTTTGAGCTCAAAAATATTTACTTATGGAACAAAGGATTGCTTTTCCTTGGATGAGGAGATGTTGTCTTCGAATTCTATGGCCATGTCATAAACTTCTTGGATTGTTCTAGGAGATTTATCTCTAATAGGGAAACCTATTTGTCCTATAAAGGATTTGGTGTAAATAAAAATAACAAAGTTGTTTGATGGGTGATGGCTTGTTGGGATCTATTGTATTATCCTCTTAAATCTATCATGAAATTCCCTAACAATTTCATTCTCATTCTTATTTATGTGATTAAATTTGTTTAGAAAAACCAAAGGATCCCATATCTCAAGGAAAACTTCTTTTAATTGATCCATGGATGTAATATTGGCATCATGGAGGCCATCATACCATATCCTAGAATTATTATGAAGGCTAGCAGAGAAACGTTGCATTGCCAAGTCTTCAGCATCATCACTAATAGGGTGGAGTTGAAAGAAAGCATAAAAGCTACGCATATGGTTCTCAACATTATCTTCATCACTACTAGTGAATTTAGGGAGCCATTTTACATAGCTTAGAGGCATTTGTCGAGGATAGCCTGGTATTTTACTCATATCCAAGGGTTTAAAATTACTCAGTTCCCATTTATAAGCCATGGTTGGCTTTGTCATTAGTGGAGTCACCAGATAATCTTTCTAGGGATCATCAAATGGAAAAGAGCAAATCACCCTCAGTGGAGTCGCCAGGTAAGCTTTGTGAAGTAAAGGATTTGGATAAAGGCTTATTGAAAAAGTGTCGTTCAAGGAAAATTGAATCGATGTTCCCCTGAAATGGCACCAATATGTTATCGCACAATATGTACTTGCCCAAATCCCAACGCAAGTGAAGGTAATATTGGCGTAAGAGGGGGTGACCTATCACTGACAGCTTAATAGGAAACCCCTTTCTATTTATCAGTGTATCAAAGTTACCCCAGGGGAGAAATACCTAGTGACCTAAAGGGATGATAAGACTAAGGCAATGGTGCAATAAAATCCCCCTCACACTGGTCACTCAGTTCAAAAGTTTCTTAAGGTCTTTAAGAGATGAAGAAATGGTGAAAATGGTGTGTACCTTCCTAGAACAAGACAATAAACAAAATATGGCATCTTTCAAGTACAAAATATGATGTTAGTGCTTCTTACGACCATGAACCTTCAAAAAATAGGCTAGCTGATATAAAGTTGTAGCAATGTAACAATTTAAAATAGCAATAAGTATTTTGTAATAGCTGCAAAAAATATGCCTTGAAATTTCTTGAAAAAGACAAGAAAATATAGATTTAACTAGGAAGAATGATAATTAATTGTCACAAGCAAGTTTGGAAATGTCTAGATAGCATTGAATGTCACTTTTTGCAAAGAATTTGCTGCATTTATATGGTTGTAGCAATATTTTGCAACAACAACAAATTCTAGTGCTCAAAATTGCAAGGAAACACCATGTAAACTTAGCATTTGTCTAGGAGATTGATTGGCAATTGTCACAAGGAATTTGAGGATGATCTAGGTGCAAGTTTTGTAGGTAAATGCAACAAATTAACATGAATTAGTATGATTGTAGAAGTGATTTGCAACAACAAAAAGTTATCTAAGGAATTAGTCTAGTTTAGGGTTAGTAAAAGTTAGAAAAGGCTTCAAGGAAGAAGGTTTGAGTGTTTGTTTGATCAATCATTTACTTTGATGAGTAGACTAGTGCGTCTTAGGGTTTATGGAGTCAACAATAACAACTAAAAAACTTGGAGACAAATAGAAATGATAATACTTGTCAAAGGAGAAGGGATGGATGGAAGAGGTGTTGGCAAATTAAGGCCTCAAGCATCCAAATCCTAGAGACAACTTTGATATAGAGTAAGGGATCTTAGGCCCTAGTGAAACATCCTTCCTTATACTATTTAAAGAGTGTATGCAATAGGGAATTAGAGAGAAGCTACTAGAGTGATATAACTTTAGGGATCTAGTAGCCACTTCTAACCAAGTGTACATGAGAAATTTAGGCAAGTAGAAAACTATATAGAGAAAGAAGTAACTTATGTTTCTCTCCTAGGGTTTTAAGAAAGAAATTTCATAATCTTTAACATGAAACAAGTAAAATTTACCACAAGCATTCATTCACTTAAAAAAATTGCATATTTTCTACTTATCTCACCAAGAATAATCAAGCCAAACCCTAGTTGAAGATCTTCCACCATGAAAAATAGCCAAGATACACCAAAATATGCCTCTACAAGAAGTTCCGCAATAGTTATTTCAGCCAATAGCCCTTAAAGAGGGTGAAAATTTCAGTCCACACTAAGTGTGTGATGAGTGATGATGAAAAATGAGAGTACTTTCTCTCTATTTATACAATATCAATGACCTTTAATTAAATTTAGGTCAAATAAAGGTCGACCTAGCCAAATTACATCAAAAATACAATTTTTTACATAAATGAAATAATTAACCCCTAAAATCATATACAAGGGTGATGTCATGCCCTTCTCCGGTGACGTTGGGCCCCTAAGTTGAAACGTTGGGTTCCTGATGCATAACATTTGGCCTCTGAAGGCCCTGGATGATGCCCACATGTGCCAAATAGCTCACAACTTCCCTCAATATGAAAACCCTAGCTCTGGATGACATCTTGGGTCATAATGATGATGTCATGGGCTCTCCAAGGTCAACATCCTGGTGGAAGAGAAAGATCCCCCTAGGTCTAGGTCTGCCAGAGTGTCTCCAAGGGAATCATCCTTTTTTCTTCTTGGTGCAAGTATATGATGTTTCCTTGCCTCTAGCTGGGGTTACAACATCCATCTATGGACTTTCACCCCCATGGAGGTCCAAGGTAATAATTCCCCCATGTGTACCTATCCACTGGGCAAATTCCTTTAGCAACAACAAGTATGCCCTCTAGGGGTTCAAGAGTCACAGGGAACATAACATGTAAATCAAATCTAATAATTAAATTACCCAAACATGTGCATCAAACCCCCCTTTACCCAAACAAATTCTCAAATACGTTATGCAATTTAACAAGTCAGGTTTGGAGAAGGTCTCAGGGTGTCCTATTGGGATAATCCTCCTTATGTTTGGGGTGTTTCCCAAGTGAGATCCAATATAGGTCATGTAAGTGTATGCGAGGTGGCATGGGGTAAGTGTTTGGGCAGGGGGTGAAGTCAGAACATGCAAATGTAGATATTACCTATGGGTGCCTTTGTAGAGGGTGAGCTCCACCTTGGCATAGATGCCACTTTGTTTCATAGCCCATTCAATGCCTTTTATTATTAGATTCAATGCTTTTTTTATGTAGGGGCATCGCAAACATGTCAAGCGAGCCAGCGCAGAAGTGGAGGATAGCTGGACAAGCCAGCACAAATTTTGAAAACACCTTGAAGTTGTTGCATGGTCTTAAATGAACCATTAAGATGAGGCACACTTTGTATATTGTAAATGGACCTTGAGAGGATAGCTCTTGTCCTTTAGTAGATAACCGACATTTAATATAGTTAATGCAGTTAGATAGAAATTAATTCTAGACTAGACAGTTTTATAAAGTAGGAGGGAAAATGGATATAGACACCCTCATTATGCATTGTGTCATTAGATGGAGCATTCAGGAAAAAGAGAAAGCAAAGAACTATGTAAAGAACACCCATGTACTGATATTTGAATTAATAGAAGAACTTTGATTCAAATTCATGGTTTTGTGTCTGTTCTTTGTGTACTGATGATTATGCTCATTTGATGTTTGCTTCCTGTTATGAATTTGCTTGATTGTTGTGTATGTTATTTCATGTTGAGTTTGGAATCTGAAAGAAAGAAGGAATGAGTTTCAATTGTTTCTCTATTTGAGCCAGAGAATTCCTGCAAGGAATGAAATAAATTTTCCGCAAGGAGTGCGTTGACAGAGGGGTTCAAATAGAGATAGCTTTTGTTCTCATTTCCTTAAAGGTGCAGTTGGGCACAGGGCCATGCAAGGAGTGCGCAGGCTGGGTAAAAGTCTCAGGGTTGCGAACCTAAGTAAGGAGCTAAAAGACTGCTACTGCAGGGGTGAGAAAAGTTGAGGAACTTCAACACTTAGATGTTGTTGAAGGTTTGCTGCAAGGAGTGCGTGCAAGAGGGATTTCTTTTTGAAGACTTAAAGCTGTGGGAAACAATCAGGAAGGATAGGCCTTTGAGTTTGTTGGAGAACAGTGAGGACAAGTTGTGGTTGAAGTATTCAAGCAGGCGTTGCAAGTTTGTGCACAGGTGAACAAGTCTTCATGGAGGAAGTACTTGATTTCATTTCACAAAATTCATCAGGAAGGAAGGGACGGTCGGAATTCCCCGAGGAGAATTCGCGAATCACCGTAAGCCACTAGATCTTGGAAAGGTGCAGGGAAGATAGGACGACGTATTCCCAAAAGATCCCAAGCTCAGGAGGGGCAGATCCATTTACCAGGGCCACGAGGGTCGTTGGATTCACACGCATATCATGGATCGGGGTTTCATGAGTAGAAGCTCCAAATTACTACAACAGGAATCACGATATCGCGATATGTGATATCCCGATAGTCAAAGGGCAGTGTGTGTGGGCCACAACGGTGTCGGCGAGTGGAGGATAGGTGGCATGTCGTATCGGAGTTTGGGAGAAGTAAATTCCCGAACCCATTGACATTAGGATTCATGATCCCGCGAACCCCGAAATCCCAATAGAAGTGACGGGAAGTGGAAAAGTCAACTCGCACATGTGCGTCAGAGGTTCGGTGTATCAGGTATCGGGAGTCGGTAAGACGAGTTGCTTGGTTTCACGAGTACCAAAATCATGATAGGGAAGGTTCTGACAGGGTAAAGAGAAGGGTTAGCATTGACTGAGGTATCGGGTCTCGGGGATTTGAGAGTGCAGCGCTCAACCATTGGACTTGCGAAGTCGCAAGTTCTGATTCCCCGATAAATAAGAAAGGGGGATCGTGTGAAGAGATCTGTGGGGCAGATTTCCCGATTGGGAATTAGAAGAACCTTGGCATTCTTCAGGCCGAGAGAAGAGAAGATCCTGTGAGAGGGCGTGCTTGCGGGTATGGCTGCGTCAGAGTGGTATCATAGCAAGAAAATTTCTTTGCTTTTTGTAGCAGAGAAGAAGAAAATTCACCATGCTGCCAAGGAGAGGTAGACAGTCACCCAATCCAGAGGATAGGGAGGTGCGAAGAAGAGGCAGGAAGATGGAAAATCCAGAAATGGAGAGACAAATGCATGATCTCCGAGCAAGAATCGAAGATATGGAGACAACTCAAAGGTGAACAACTAGTGCAGGGGATCTTAGTGATTTCGAGAGCGAAATTGAGGCTGAACGTGAAGAAGAAGTTACAGCCGAAGATGCATCAAACAAACGTTTGATCAAAGCTATTTCCAGGATGGGTGCAAGAGTGAAAATGGACATTCTAGTTTATGAGGGAAACTTGGATGCAAAGGAGCTTCTAGATTGGATTAGAGCTCTGGACACCTACTTCGACTATGAAGATGTTGAAGAGGACAAGAAAGTCAAGCATGTTGTTACGTGCTTGAAAGGACATGTAGCATTGTGGTGGGATGAGCTACAAGCTGACAGACTCTACAAGGGCAAGCAAAAGATCAAAAGCTGGGATAGGATGATTGCGAAGATGAAAGAAAAATTCATCCCCAGAGATTATCAAATTACTCTGTTCAGGAGGATGCAGAACCTGAGACAGAAGCTGATGGCAGTGAAAGAATACATAGAGGAATTCTATCAACTAAACATCAGGGCAGGTCATCGAGAGAGTGATGATGAGAAGGTTGCTAGATATATGAATGGCCTGAGATATGATATCCAGGACAAGATGAGCATGGTAACCATCCGAATGATGGAGGATGCTTATCAGATGGCTTTGAAAGCTGAGGAGAACCATAAGAAAGGTCAGAGGGGATGAGGCAGAAGTCAGCCCATAGGTAAGTCAGTTACCCAGGACAAATATCAGAAGCCCAAGGAGGAATGGAAGAAACCTCAGACTCGTACAAAGAGGGGTGGAAGTTCACAGAGAGGGTAGCAATATGCAAAACAGAGAGGGCAACATAATGAGCAGAGGGGAGATTATGCTAACAACAACACTTTTCCTCATACTAGAGGCAGAGGAAGAGGAAGAGGTGGAGTAATCACATGTTCCACATGCGGAAAGAATGGGCACAAGTCTTACGAGTGTCTAGAGAAAAAGAAGGATGTTGGAGAAGCTCACATCACCGAAGTGCAGAGACAGGATGTTGAGGCCGAAGACGCTAAAGGCGGAAGATCGCTTATGATGCGAAAAGTCCTTTTGACACCCGAGAAAGACGTGGAAAGTTCAGTCCAAAGGACCAGACTTTTCAAAACAGCTTACAAGACCAAGGACAGGGTATGCAAGGTTATTGTAGACAGTGGTAGCATGGATAATCTCATTTCCACCTAGATGGTAGAGAAGTTGGAGCTGGAGATGACTGATCATCCAAGTCCATATAGATTTTCATGGCTACAAAAAGGACACCAGGTAACCATTACTAAACAATGCTTGGTTGAATTCAAGATAGGAGGGTATAATGATAAAATACTCTGTGATGTTATTCCTATGGACGTTTGTTATCTATTGTTGGGTAGACCATGGCAATATGACAAAAATGTGATTCATGATGGGAGAGCACATATACCCTGGAGAAGAATGGGAGAACCCATATGTTGATTTCGATAAAGGATAAGGAGGTGAAGCCGGAAGTAAGCAACATAGTACTTTTCATGAGTGGGAAGGAGCTTCTTACGGAGGTGAAGAAGAAAGAAGATCCACAATTCTTTGTGGTCAGAAAATCGAAGATTGTTCTGACTAGAACAAGAGTGGATGATTTACCAGATGAGGTTCATAAATTGCTGGAAGAGTTCACTGACATCATAGTGGGAGAATTACCCCATTTGTTGCCACCGATGAGGAGTGTGAGTCATCATATAGACCTCATACCGGGAGCTAGTTTGCCGAATAAAGTTGCGTATAGATTGACGCCGCAAGAGAACAAGGAAGTTAAAACGCAAGTCTAGGAGTTATTGGACAAAGGTTTGGTCAGAGAAAGCTTGAGTCCGTGTGTTGTTCCAATAGTACTCAGTTCGAAGAAAGAGGGAGGTTGGAGAATGTGTACTGAATCAAGGGAAATAAACAAGATAACCATCATGTACATATTTCCATTGCCAAGAATGGATGATTTAATGGAATGCTTAAGTGGAGCAAAATATCTTTCAAAGATAGATCTGAAAAGTGGATATCACCAGATTCGCATGAGGGAAGGCGATGAGTGGAAGACGACCTTCAAAACCAATGAAGGAATGTATGAATGGCTATTCATGTCGTTTGGCTTGATGAATGCGCCAAGTACCTTTATGAGGTTAATGAATGAAATCCTAAAAGATTTCATCGAAAAATTTGTCATCGTATATCTGGATGATATACTAGTTTTCAGCAAGACCAGGGCAGAACATCTGAAGAATTTAGCTACAGTAATGGAGAAGCTACAGCGGGAGAAGCTATTGATTAACATGAGGAAATCTTCATTTATGAAGACAGAGCTCATTTATCTGGGTTTTGTTATATCTGTGAATGAATTTAAGATGGATCCAGATAAGGTGGAGGTAATTAAAAATTGGCCATCACCGAGAAATATTTTTGAGGTGAGAAGTTTTCATGGACTGCCTAGTTTCTATTGGAAGTTCATCAGGAATTTCAGTGGGATTAGCGCAGCGATGATGGATATTATCACTGAAATTTTGTCCACACATGGTTACAAGAACTCAACATCGTCAAACAGTAATGAAGTCATTCATGGCCCTGAATTAATCTCACAACATTCAAAAAAGGGAAAAAACTATATAAAGTAGTAACAAACTGAAGAGTGCTTTACAGAAGTTGGGCACACGCACACATGCACGGAACAGGAACGTAGAGTGCGCCCATACGCGCACGATGCATGGTTGTTAGTGCAAAAAGTTGTGCACCTACTAAACGACGCATTTATGAATATGGTTGGCCTCCCAACCACTTATGGTTCAGCTCCCAAGTTGATTTGACCTCCAAATCCGGGCTGGATCCGAATGGTGGGCTGGTCAAAGACCTAATAATGCCTTGAATGGCCTCTTTTCACACTACAAAGCAGTTACACAATAACCCAATGCAATGCTATAAAAAGCCATGAATGCACCTCATTTTCTCAAGGAATTCCAAGT
>SNQJ01S0176032.1:3766-20066 GCA_010110895.2 Picea sitchensis | reverse complement strand
CCTGATCCAGTCCAGTAACTCTTCTGCATCCAAGCTTCCTTCGTAAGCTGGAATATCCATTTTGGTCTTGGAACTCATTCTGGCAATGGCCTTGATCAACCGCTCGGTTGATGCATCCTCTGTTGTGACTTCTTCTGTATGTCTAGCTTCTTCTTCCACTTCGGAATCACTAAGATCCCCAGCACCAACTCTACATCTCTGAGTTGTTTCCATTTCCTTGAGTCTCGCCCTGAGATCTCGTATCTATCGCTCCATCTCTAGATTCCCTACTGGCCTACCTCTTCTCCTCACCTCCCTGTCTTCGGGATCTGGTGATTGTCTTTCTCTTCTGGGCGGCATGATGAAATCTCCTCTCTGCTACTGAAAGCAAAGACTTCCCTCTCTGATACCACTTGTCGCAAACGCGCCAACCCCGGGAACGTCTATTCCACCAGGACCTTCCTTCACTCAGTCCCGAAGAGCTGCAATGCCCTTCAGATCCCGTAGCGGGACCTTTTTTCACCCACAAGATGCTCTATTGATCTCCCAATAGTCTCTTTCGGGAAATCGGGTTTCGCATTATCGCAAAACCTGTGTGCAAGGTTCTCGTGCTACTCAGAACCCCTGAAACCTGATGGGTCAAAGTGTCAACACTCTCCATTCCTGTCGGGGATTTCCCTATCAGGAAATCGGCACATGGAATGTTGTGGTTCACTCGCACCATAAATCCCTGAACCCCAAAATCTGATGCACACATGTGCTATTTCCTTGCCACGTCACCTCTCTTTTTGCTCTATCGGGAATCGCATGATCGCGATTTCACCGGTCAAATTTTCTTTACACGGGAAGTCCCGAATTCCGAATCTCGACTCTCCAGGATCTTGTGCCACCTGTCCCCGTAGTGATCAATGGCTCCAACGGCTTCGGGAAATCACCAATCACGATTTCGACCAGTATGAAACTCTCACCTCCACAACTCCGAAGACCGAATCCCGATGGCCCTTGGTTCTTCTTTCCTGTGCCTAAGGACTAACTCCCGCGCAACTTCTCCAAGATCTAACAATCGTCGGGTCTTTGCGGATTTCCCCCTGCAAGACCAGTCATCGATTTCTCCTCCTTGAGGAATCCTTCCGCTTCAAAGCTTCTTCTGGTTTGAACCTTCTCCTAGTCCTCCTCCACGGAATCACGAAGGAACTATCCCTCCTGAGCTTGTCGACTCTGATCCCTTTAGAGACCTTTCACACACTTTTTGGGCTCGACCCTCAACAACTCTCAAAGTGTTGAGTCCTTCAGATCCTGTGCACTTGCAGTCAAAGTAATCTCTGCCTTCCTTTGCTCAGACTAGCTACTGAGACTTCAAATTCAGCCTGCACTTCTCCTGCACGACTCTATTAAACCCAAATCAACTTCTGGGTGAATGAGAATAAGGGTTTAACTGTCGAGCCTCATCAACGCACTCTATGCGGATGAATTCAACTGCACTCTATGCAGGAATCTCCTGGCTCACCCAGAGAAACAATTGAAACTCATTCTCTTCTCTCTCAGACTTCAGTTAAACCTCTGAAATCACATGCACAACATATTCAAAGAAAATGCATACAAGGAAAACATATATTCAGGAGCACATAAACAACATACCCACAGAGATACAACACCAGACATGAAATTGAATCAAAGACTCTCTTCTATTAATTCAAAAACATTTGTACATGGTTGTTCTTCACAAATTCTCTGCTTGTTCTCTCCTCTGCTCCTGAATGAATGAATTCTGAATTATCTCGATATCTTACAATGTACAAAGGAGGGTGTCTATATCTGTTTCCCCTCTCAGAAACTAAAACTGTCTAATCTAGACTTAAACATCTATCTACCTACATTAAATCTATTAAATGCCTTCCTATATACTAAGGACGAGAGCTTAAAGGCTCAAGGTCCCCTTTACATTACAAGTGTGCTTCTTTATGAATGACTTCATTAAAGAGCGGCGCAACAACTCCCAAGTATTTCAAAATATGTGCTGGAGCTGTCCAGCTGGTTCCTCTTAATGTGTTGGCTCGCTTGATGTGTTGTGGATGCTCCTGCATCACTTTTGTAGTAGTGGACACTTTGTGGGGTTATGGCCCCATTTATTACATATCTAGCATTATCCTCCTCCTGACAATGGATTTGGTGCTCTCATGGCCAAATATTGCACGAATGTTGGGAATTCATCCTTATGATGGCCTTTAGGCCTACATTTTGTACAACATACTTGCTCATGTTTCTCCTTTCCCTTTGTCAGTTCTTCCAATTGAATTGTCAATGCATTCAAATGTGTTTGAACTTGTTTCATTCTGCCATTGTCTCTCACTGGATATGACACTAGTTTCATCGCAATATATAGTGCCTCAGGTTGTGATGCAACCTTTTGCTAGATCAATGGACTTTGAATGTATGGTAGAATCCCTACAATAAACAATTCTTGTTTTTGTTGATCTGGGATATGGAAATTTAATCTACCCATAACATCCTTAAATCTATGATTGAATTCCCATACTGACTATGTTTGTACTTGTTTGATCTCCTTCAATTATGTGATATATTACGACTTCGATTTTCGCTTCTTGAACTCCTTCAGCAGTGCTTACTTAATCTCTACTAATGTCCTAGCATGTCTTGTAGGCATGGTTGTTTTTAACTTCATATACCATACTAGCGCATGACCTTTGAATGTTGTCACTAATTGTGCAATATTCACAACTTCATCTTGTATGTTCTTTGCAGCCCAAATCATCTCGCACACGAACAAGTGTTGTTCTAGGTCCTCTGATGCAATTCCTTGGAACTCTAGAGGTGTAAGAGTATAATCCACCGCGACCATGTTATTCGATGTAGTTCCTCCTCTTGGTGATGTTGGTTGACTCTGATTCTAACTCTTCACACTACTCACACTATTTTGACTGCTACTACTCCATCCTCCTTTTCTAACAACGGTTTATTTTGAAAAATCTACAAACATTACTTCTTATTGTGGTAACACACATGGGGTCGTGAACTCAATGTCAGATTATGTATAGGTAGTACTTTCTAGTTATTCTACTATTGGAATGGATTGAAACTTCTCTTCTTCTCCCCCTAGGTATGGTACCTCCATGATTCAGATTAGCGTGAAAGGTTCTCTCCCCTCTGGCTCAATGCATGACTCTTTTCTCTCATCCTCGGTCTTTTTCCTCTTGTACCTCCTCCCTCTACGCAACTCTCCAAAATTGTATCATTCCTCTAGTATATCTTCGTATTGCACCCTTAATCCTTCCATTCCTCTTTCATTGCTTCTTTCCTTCTCTATAATGATCCTCCTATCGTTCCCCATTTCCCCTATGTGTGCGGACCCCTTAGCAGTCGGATTGCATCACCATCACATTTTTTTCACACAATATCATATGTATTCATGTAATTAATGATTTCAAGAACCTCCCTCATGGACCTATTAAAAATTCCCTTTCTGAGGCATTGTATGATTGAATACAATCTACGAAAAGCTTTGTAACATAACCACCTAGTACATTATCCAACAAAAAATCAATTGCTTGAGTAGTTGGGTTACTTACATAATTCAATTGTATTACTAATTCAGGAATCATGTTTCCTAGAATTGTGGCATCAAACCTTCCATTTTTCTCCACCAATATTTCTAGCCACTCTATCAGAATAACCAAAAATTCACCAAAGAAAATTTCATGCAAATTTGTGAACACATACTTTTGCAGCCATTACTTGTCACTCATTTGAGGGTTCATTTTCTCTTATCATATCATATGAATTCGCATTCCTTCCTTTCCAACCATTTTGATATCTCCTTCTTAGTTTGCCTCCAAAGCATCCCCTTAATCGTAAAGTCACAGTCCTGGCAATGAAACCATTTTTTGGAGCTATTCTATGTGTGGGTTGCAAGACCCAAGGTTTGGGTTATCTAAGACCAACAAAACTCACCAGATGTCATCCCTTTTGGCATCACCTACTTGCACAGATGAAGTCTCACTTGAGGTATCTATGGGGGCTCCAAGAACCAGGCTTCTGTAGTGGTAGGGGAATGGGAGGAAAACATTTGGTTCATTCTTCCTTAGTGTGTTATGTGCATAATTGTGTTATGTCCCATGATTCTAATTCTTATACTTATCATATTCCAGTTTACTTTATATATTTATTATTGTCACAATCATGAATCATTGTACCATTCTTGATTATCATATGAAGTTATTCTATGATACATGAAAATAGTGTTCATAATCAAACACAGAACCATAGACAACACAAGATACCATAACATATCTCTATCATTTCTTTATTAATCCTTGTCAACCCTCAATTGTTACATTCAATAGATCTGGACTCAGTATGAATTAAATTGTAACTTAAACTAATCTATCATAATCAAACTTCATCAGAATAATACCTAGATGAACCAACCAACTGAACCCAAAAAGATGATAAAAATTATGATGAACCAACCAACCCCTAATTTCCCAACCCATTACATATTTATATCAAAATCTATGGAAAAAAAATATAATCTATTCATCCGAAAAATATCCCATTACAATGCATGGTCGGCTCGATTAATTGTTTTTTCGACGCCTTTCTTTTTCTTTTCAGCCTTCATGTCGATTTTGTATTGTTCTTATATTTCTAGGATGTCAGGTTGTCATTCTCCTGTTATGATTTATTTACTTGCTTTATTCTTGTAGCTTTATTCTTTGATCTTTATTCTTTGAGTTGTGTGCTTTCTTCCTTTTGTGCAATTTCCTCCTTCTGTGGACATTCCTTGTACTTGGGATTTTTCCTCAAATCTACAAAAAATGCTTTCAAGACTTCCTTTCCAACAAGAATTGACTCCTTTATTGAAGGAAACAAGTGAGTACTCGCTCATTTTATAAGAAAGAGGTGCAATACATTGAAAGGAGGGATTTTTGTAGAGTTGTATATGGATTTATTTATCCAAAATCAAGTGTGGAATTCCTTTAGGATAATAAGGTGCATCTTATCTATATGAGGTGTCTAAAAATTATATAACAAAAATAATGGAAGAAGGATCATATTCAAGAGAACGCAAGTGAGTCTATAAAAGAGAGACCAAGTGAGCCTATTCAAAATAAGGCTAGGTTGGAGGATTTGATGGCACATATCGAGGCTAAAGAAAATAAAAATATATTGAAGACCACTTCTTATTCTAATATAACAATCATTGAAGATGAAGTGGATGAGGCCACATCGTTTTTGAAATAAAATTTCAAGAGGAAAGTTTCAATAGGGCCCATGATGATGGTCAAACATGTCCCAACAACTTCTAAATTAGAATCTATTATGAAATAGGTTATAGCCATAGAAGGAACTTTTTGAAATCAAAATGGAAGAAATTTTGATAGGAATTGATCCAAACATATTCTTTGAAATGGCCATGGCTAAGAAGCAGTCATAAAAATTTAGGAAAGAATAGTTTTCTTAGACTTTTCCTAAAGGACCAAGAGTTCCAAGGTTTTTAACTGCAATTGATTATACTAAATGAGAGTTTGACATAGTAGTATTGCAACATAATATAGTTAAGAATAAATCTGATATCAAATGTCATGAGTATGATACTACTAAGATTTGATTTGACTTTTTTGGACAGTTGGTTGTCATTGATGTCAACCCCTAGAGAATTCGAGATACCCCATAGTTGTGGTCGAGATTGATGGTGAGTTACTTGTCATTGATGTCAACAAGAGTGGTTTATGTCAGCAAATGTGATGGGTGAATTTGATGAAGTCTACATGAATCCCCAGAGGTGTGGTCATGATACCTAAAGTTATTTGAGTCATAAGGACATGAAGAGCAATGAAAATGTAAGTAACACACTCATAGATCGATATTCCTCATTGTGCCATTTTTTATGATAGGTTGTATGACACATGGTTCCTCATGGTTAGGGAGATATTCCCTCATGAAGTTGGAAGGCATGAATAATGGTCAAGAAGCCCTTAATTAGTTACAAGTCATTAATGAAAGGGTAAAGTGGTTGCAAAGGGAAATTTCAATAATCCCTAAGATTAAGGAGAGAAGATACCTAGAAAAAGTATAAATACACCTCAAGGGGTCATTCACAAGTACATTCACTGACTTATTCTATTGAACATCTTCTAGTGAACTAGTGATCTATTGGAAAGTTTTGCGGCGATGAAATATGAGCTAGCGATAAGTGATAACCGTGGGAGTTTCAGGGTTCCATAGGAGAGTGAATATTTCTGAGGAAATCCTAATTTAGTTAACCCCTGTGGGTCAGACTACTAGTTTCCCTTGAGGAACCCCCATAGGTTTCCTAGGATTTTTCACATGAGGCTCCATGTGACAGGAAGTCTTTGTCCTGTGAGGACAAGAAAGAAGTGGAGGAGAGATGCTTGTGCCAGGTTGTTGATGCCCAGGTTGGTTTATTTTTCCGATATCTGATACATCAAGTCAACTATAGGTTACAGGTATGTTTATGTGTTTTTTTTAGGGATACATGATGATAATCTCATGGTGCATACTTGAGGCATGCTTGGTATATTGTTGAGGCATTGACACATGATTGAAGCACATATTAGATGCATGGTGTTGGCACTTTAATGAGGTACATTTATGGATGTTTTTGATACTTGGTTGAAGTTCACACTTGTTATATGGTATCACATGTATGAGATACATGTCTTGGTGATATAGGTACATGTTAGTACTCCTTAGTGATGTTATGGTATATTTATTAGCAGCACATCTTAACCATATTGGTATCTTGGTATTGAGGCTATCTTGGTTATTCTTGAGGAACTTCATTGATGGTATCCTATGATATGATACAGTGTTGATGCATGGGTTGGTACAGGTGTTAGTGCATTGTTGATGCATGATATGGTACATGTGTTGGTGCATTGTTGATGCACATTTTGGTACAAGTGTTGGTGCATTTTTTATGCATGGTATGGTACAGGATTCGGTGAATGATTGATGCATGATTGATGCATGGTTGATACAGGTTGATGTACATGGTTGATGTACATGATTTGGTGATGGTAACCATATGATAGGATATGGTTTTGTTGGTGTTGAGTATCAACAGTGGTGACGGGTTGATGATGGTATATCAGTGACAGTGGCAGTGGTGAGTTAATGTGATAGATTGATGTGACAGGTTGGATACAATGAAAATTTGACAGGTTACAAGTTGATGTGAAAGTGAAAATGATAGTGGCAATGACAGTGATAGTGATTGTGGTAGTGACAATGTTTTCTACACTTATATTTCAAGGCAGCAGTACGAGGCAAGGAAAGGGGGTAGTAGCCTCCTTCTGGTTGGTGTCGGAGAACGCAGGGATTTGGAGCTTCCTTTAGGTTGGATCTTGAGGATCAAGGGGTTGTAGCTTCCTTCAAGTTGGAGCTTGTAAATATGGGGTTGTATCCTCCTTACAGTTGTAACCAGATAATTGGGAAGTTGGGGCTTCCAATGAATGTATTCTTTGATATATATATAAGAAATAATTCCATGGTTTTCTACCATTTGGGTTTCCACGTAAACTCTGGTGTATTGTGTATTTGATGTGATGATGTTGATGTGATGTTGCTTATGTTTATATGCTCATGATATATTGAATGCAATCAGAGATGATACATTGAAGATATATTGTTGATAAGATTGAAGTTTATTTATTGTGGTTAAAAGTGGTAAAAGTGTTAATATTGATTCACACCCCCCCCCCTCTCAGTATTCCAACAATTGGTATCAGAGCAAGTTCCTTCAGGAAACAGTTTAAACACTAGAAGGTAGATCATGGATGTCATGGATAATGGATACAAAGCTAATGGAATATTGTGGTTGGATGGTCATACTGGTCTGAAGTATGAGATGTGGAACAATAAAATGAAAACATTTTTAGGAGCATAGGGGTGTGATGTTTGGTACTCAATTGTTACAAGATACACTGGTCCAAAGAAACCAAAGAATGAAACCAAGAAAGAATTGAAAAGAAACAACAAAATGGAAATGGATTTCATCTTGGAAGGATTATGTGATTCAGTAAGAGAGAGAGTGGGACAGTGTTCATCAACTAAAGTACTATGGGATAAGCTACATAATATCTATTCCAAGGAATATCCCATCACATAGTCAGATCATATTAAAGAAAGTGTAGAACTAGAAGAAAGATGGTCACCATGTCAGACAGATTCAAAAGAAGAAGATTGTGAATAAGGCATAGTAGATGTTGAAGCAGAATTAATCAGTGCTTTAGATGAGTTGTCTAAGGAAAGGAAGAACAAATAATCTCTTGAGGAACAATTAGTCAAGAATAATTCTCAAGAAAGTTCTGAAGAAGCTAAATATGTCATCATAAATCTAAAATCTCAGCTAGAATAAGATAGAAGGATTGAAGAAACTTACAAAATTCATATGGAAGAGAAGCGGTGTTTGGGAGCCGAAATAGTAGCACAAAGAAAGGAAGCAGAGAAGAGAGAGAAGATTTTGACAGATCATCTCAAGGAAAGATATGATGATTTAAACTAGCGTGAAGTTGAATTTACTCAACAATAAAAGGGACTTGAAGAAGAAATCGTCTCCTTGAAGATCCAACTTGAATAAGCAAATAGAACAAAAGAATTCATGAAGATTGAGATGATAAAGAAAGAAGAAGAGGTTGAGAAGCTTGAAAAATAAGTTGTCACATTGAGAGTTAAAATTGTCAAACTCAGCAAGAATGTTGAAGAGAAAGAAACATCCACATCATCAATAAAGAATGTTTTAAAAGAAGCACTCTAGGTTGCTAGAAAGGAAGAATGAAGAGAAGGGAAAGAGTTATGCAGAAGTACTCAAAAGAAGAAATCATGGTCAGCAAGAATCAAAGAAGAATGAGTATAATAGAGATACATATTCAACAAGACCTTCCACATTCAAGCAGAAAAGAAGATTCAATCATAATGAAGGGATCAACAGAAGAGAATATCATGATCATCCAAGGAGGGAATTCAGAAGGACTACACTAAAAATAAGATCATTCACTCCCAGGTATGTAAATTTATTTTATGGTCATTATTTTAATTATACTAACTTTGGACATAAAGTTGTATATTGCATGGATTATGGAAGAAATTTTCAAGAAAGAAATGCTTATGTGTCTCTAAACAACACTAAGTGTTACAAATTCCACAATTATTGTCGCATATCTTGTGATTGTAAAAGAATCATGGATACTTCTATTAAAGAGAACATTGATATTAGATATAATAAAGTTTGGAAAAGAAAACAAGAACAGGTAAAAGAAGAGAAGATGAATGAAGGACACCCAAAATTAATACTCTCAGTATTGACAATAGTACGAGATCAAGAAAAATCTACAGGTAAAAAGGAAGATGTCAGATACAGGAATATTTGGAGAAGAAATGGAAAACAAGAAGAACATGTGAATAAAGAACAGGTCCCAGAGATCGCAGGATTTACAGTAGTATGAGAAAGGAAAGAAGAGCAAGTGAATAAAGAACATTTACAAGAGTTTTTGCTTTCAGGAATTGTAGTGCAAGATCGTAAAGAATCCATAGGAAAAGAGGAAGAAGTATGAGTTCATAGAGATGATGAATCTACAGATGAAGAGGAAGATTACTTTGCATTAGGGCGGATTCCTCCATTTTTCTGATTCATCTGGCTTGGAGACTCCCAGTACATATGAATATTGAATAGGAGGAATCAATGTAGTAGCTACTACAAATCAAAGAATCATCCTTAGAGAAATTTGAAGTATTTGCAAAGACAGATTCAGAGAAGTCAGATAGCAGAAGTACATAATGACAGATTGATCGATTGAGAAGCAGTGTTCTCATGCGGATATTAGAGGAATATCATTGACACACTTTTCAGGAAGAGATATATTCATTATAGGTTCAAGGATGTATTGCATATCAGTGAACATATTAGATTCAGTTTTAGAAACATGAATATGTGATGATCAGTTACATCAAGGAAGCGTTCATGATAGTACAGTGACAGATGGGTCAGCATTGTGGAAAGTTGAGCAGCTGAGTTATGGACAGTTTATGACACATGTATAGAGATGTATTTATGAGATCATTGGAAGGTATAGACATATATATGATAGATCATATTTACAATTTGTATCAATGGAATTAGTTGGTTACAAGAAGACAATCAGTAAAAATCATAGTAGAACAGGGAAAGCGAAACTTTCAACAGAAGCTATATCATCAGAGGGACATTGTTGAATAGTATGGTCATTAATGTCTAAACAGTGAACATGACAGGTCATTTGAAGTCAAGAAATTTTGAATTATTTTTATATATCTCATATAACTACAAGAGGATGAACCAAGGGACAATGAGCAGCACTGGAAGAGAGGAAAGGAAACATACACAAGAAGTCCCATATTTTTCTATATCTTGCAGAGAAGTCGAAGGAAGATAAATCATCAAATAAAGAGATCTAGAAAGGAATATCAGTAGCATCCAGATAGGGGGATACATATCGACAGGGGGAGTTATAATTTTTTCCCATGATGTCAAAGGGAGATAAAGAGAAAGATCAAAAAGACTCAAGCACATGAAGTCAAAGAAGGGTTATCCAAAGAAGGTATACTTTCAAGGGGAGTCACTCTTTTCTATCAAAAGAGAAGAGGAACTTGGAAAAAAACATGAGGAGAGAAGCATGTGAAGAGAAATAACAAAAGCATGAGGTGGGGGAGCATCCCCAAGGGGAGATACCCTTTTCCAATGATATCAAATGGGGAGATAGAGAAACATTGATGAGGAGTGATAGTCACAGGGAGGATCACGAGTACTAGACTATGAGTGTTTTCATTAATGTTGGTGTTGCCATCAATTCCAAAGGGGGGGATTTTTGGACATTTGGTTGTCATTGATTTCAACCCTTAGAGCATTTGAGATACCCCAAAGTTATGGTCGAAGTTGATGGTGAGTTACTTTTCATTGATGTCAACAAGAGTGGTTTATGTCAGCAGATGTGATACATGCATTTGATGAAGTCTACACAAATCCCCAGAGGTGTGGTCATGAGACTCGAAGTTGTTTGAGGAAGAAGAACATGAATGACAATGCAAATGCAGGTAACACACTCATAGATGCATAATCCTCATTGTTTCATTTCCGGTGATAGGTGGTACACCACATGGTTTCTCAGGGTTAGGGTGATATTCCCTCATGAAGTTGGAAGCCCCGAAGAATGGTCAAGAAGTCCCTAATTGGTTACAAGTCATTAATGAAAGGGTAAAGTGGTGGCAATGGGAAATTTCATGAATACCTAAGATTAAGGAGATAAGTTACCCAACAAAATTATAAATACACCTCAAGGAGTCATTCACAAGTACATTCACTCACTTATTCTATTGAACATATTCTAGTGAACTATTGATCTATTGGAAATTTTCATGATGGATAAATATGAGGTAGTGACAACTCAGAAGTGCGAGAGTTTCAAGGTTGCAAAGGAGAGCGAAGATTTATGAGGAAACCCGAGTTTAGTTGACCCTTGTAGGTCAGACTAGTAGTGTCCCATGAGGCACCCCTGTCAATTTCCTAGGAATAATCATGTGAGGCCCTGCATGACACAAAGTCTTTGTCCTGTGAAGACAAGACAGAAGTGGAGGAGAGATGCTTGTGCTAGGTTGTTGATGCCCAGGTTGGTTTATTTTTCTGATATCTTATACAACAGGTCAACTACAAGTTATAGGCATGTTTATGTGTTTGTTTTGAGGTGTGCATGTTGATAATTCCATGGTGCATACTTGAGGCATGGCATGGTACAATTGTTGGTGCATGATTGATGCATGGTTGATACAGGTTGATGTACATGATTTGGTGATGTTATCCATATGAGAGGATCTGGTTTTTTTTATGTTGAGTATCAACCGTGTTGATAGGTTGATGATGGTATGTCATTGACAATGATAGTGGTGAGTTAATGTGACAGATTGATGGGATAGGTTGGATATAGTGATAGGTTTACAAAATATAGGTTGATGTGACAGAGACAATGACAGTGATAGTGGCAATGATTGTGGTAGTGACAGTTTTTTCTACACTTATATTTCAGGGCGGTAGGATGGGGAAAGGAAAAGGGGTTGTATCCTCCTTTAGGTTGGTGTCAGATAACACAAGGAGTTGGAGCTTCCTCCAGGTTGGATCCTGAGAATCACGGGGTTGTATCCTCCTTCTAGTTGGAGCCTGAGAATCAGGGGGTTATAGCCTCCTTCTGGTTGGAGCCATAGAATTAAGGGATTTGTATCTTCCTTCAGGTTGGAGCCTGTAAATAGGGGGTCGTAGCTTCCTTCAAGTTGCAGCTAGAGAATTGGGAATTAGGTGCTTCCAATGAATGTATTCTTTGATATATATAAGAAAGAGTTTCATGGTTTTCTCCCATTTGGGTTTCCACATAAAATTTGGTGTATTGTGTATTTTATGTAATGATGTTGATGTGATGTTGCTTATGTTTATATGCTCATGATATATTGAATGTAATCATAGATGATACATTTATGATATATTGTTGATAATATTGAAGTTTATTTATTGTGGTTAAAAGTGGTAAAAGTGTTAATATTGATTCACCCCCCCTCTCAGTATTCCAATAGATTTGAAGATAATGCATGTGATCAACATGATAGAATGGCATAGACAAGTTGATGACATGGTATCTACAGAATTAATTCAAGCTACTGTAGATGTAGGAAAAGTTCAAAAAATGGTCACCAACCTAGTTGGTAATCTCAAGCAAGAGAATATCATCAATAAATGTAGATTGGTTAATATATGAGATCTTGAAGACAAAATAATGGCTTGATGATCAAATACAAAATATGAGGATATTGTCAAAGCATTAGTAAAAGAAAAAGATTCAAAAATAAAAATTTTGAAGTCAAAGTTGAAAATATCATATGTTGACCACATACAAACAAAAGAGCTACTAGTTTCTCATGAATAAAATGAAGAATATGATGGCTTAGATTTCCATGTTGAAACACCAAAACTATTGTTTGGGCCTCATAATTGATAAATTAAAATAAGAGAATGAATCAAAAGAAGCATAAATGAATGTAAATATTCAACGTTTGTCAATCAAAATAGTGGAGCTAACAAAAGAAAATGATAATCATGATGAGGTTACTCAATATGAAGCATCACTAAAGAAAAATATTTCTAGACTCTAAAGTAAACTTTTGATTCTAGAAGTTGGATTGAAGGAAAAGTTGTTGAATTAAGTTATTCTATGCAATAAAAAGAGGTAATGATGAAAAGTCTACAAGATCAATTCTCTATGAAATATCAAAAGATTGTTGAAAAAAAACAAACAATAGGAAAATTAAGGAAATACCATAATGATGATGCAAAATAGTTGTTAGGAAGAATGTATTTAACTAGTGCAAAGAATATGTTATGGGACCAAATAATTACTATAATGAACTATTTTAAGCCTTACTTTGAAATTTTCTAGCAAAATGAGACCTTGACGTAGCATGTCCAAATTGAAATAAATAACCTTTGGACGAATATTATGAAGACAGATCAAGTGATTGATGATGTAATTAACTTCTTAAATAGTAAAAATCCCTACAAAATTTTATCTTCTTGGAATAAATGCTCAAAGAAACACAATACTAAGTTATGTCAATATTATTCTCTAGTGTCTTATGACTTATTTATTGAGTTGGACATGGATTTCAAAAAAATGGTAGGGTTAATTATCCTATAGGAAATGAGTGGACTCAAATAGCAAGGTTTAAATTCAAAATACCAATGGTTACTTATGACAACTCTAGGTTATCAACAACCAAGAGATGAAAAACCTAAAGTAGGTTGAAGAAGTTAGGAGTTGTATGTTTTCCTTATATATTCCTTTATAAAACATGTGATGGCTACTAGGAAAACCCTAGCAACTGTAAGGCATCTAATCTAGTCATTTTTTATTAAAAGTGGTTATCAATATCAAGAAATAGTTGGAGGTAGAAGAATATAAAATAAATGGGAAAAGACATCCCAAGGGATCGAAGTTTTTTAGGTAAATTCTAGAGTCTTCCAATTGTTTATATCATTTCTAAAGAGGGATGTGTTGAAATTTTATAGAAATAGATCTCACGCAATAGTTCTTGCAGTCCTAAGGATTCAACCCTTGTTTATCAATGTGTTTCCTATAGTTTTGTAAACTTCTCAAGTTACAATACACGTTTCTTCAATTATATGCAATCTTGTGAGAAAGATTTATTTTTATCTAGTCATAATAATGAGACATTGTAGATTTGATCTCAATATTGTTATATCGGTTATCTTCATTGTACAGAATTTTGAGTAGTGTTTCTAGTTCAAAATATCCAGTATTGTTATGGGTTTCTATCATAAGTTTTTGTAATTATTAAACCATGAATGTTTTCCTAAAATATTGTATAGTGGTATATGATATGTGTTACCCTACTATGTTATATGAAGGATAGTTTATGCTTTGTAATACAAAATTCTTCTTCCAATTTTAATGAAAATCATATTAACTGCTAGATTTATTATGTGTTATTGCACAATATGTTTTCACTCAATCAATGTGTATTAAATCTCATCACCCCTCTTTGATATTCGCTTGATTATTTGTTATTTTTGGTATGTATGACCGCCATCCTCATTGATACTGAAAGAAATTTTTTATCTTTGAACTCTTCTGAATTTGTCACCTTTATTAATCCATATGTTTGTTAGACAAAATAACGGTGCCCAAAGAATCTAAATAATTCCATGCTTAGATTTGATATTATTTTCATCTTCTCTTTCTAAACTTTCATTTTAATCAAATCTTTAAAATACACAAATTCTAAAAAAAAATATGTCATAGTGAGGGATACCCACTATGGTTAATGAAGTATTTCATAATAGCCTAAAAAGGGGACGTGGCTAAGCCTCTAGTGGATGGCTTGGCATGGTTCCCTAGCTAAAAACATCTCAGGGAACAATATTTGAATTGGTTTCATTGCTAGGAAATGAAGTAGAAAAATTTATCCTCCCTAGGAAAAGACAATGACAAAGTTTCAACTCTTGGTGGTGAATAAGAATAGAAAAATAAGTCGATATGTTATTTTCATGAATATCTTTGGAAGAATAATTTCACTTGGAAGATCCATTAATTCAAGATAGAAGAATGAAGGAGACGTATAATGTCCCATGTGAATCTCAAAGAGACACTAGTATATGAAAATACTAAGAAGATGATTATTGAAGAAAACAAAAGGAGAAAAGAGGGCTCTACATGCATAGGTAATCCTAGTTTTGAAGACAAGTTTATTTTAGAATTTGATTATTTTGAAAATTAGTCATTTTTCAAAAATCCTCCCAAGAGTTTGACTAATCCCCCTAATGGTAGGTATATGCCATTAATTGACCTCTCTAAGTTTGGGTTATATTTTCCTAAGCATGGTGAATTGCAGTCACGCTTTCATCTTCTTTCTCCTATTTGTAAGTGTTATAGTCCAAAATTCCACCACTATGCATTTTTTATCATGGTCCATCCATATACACACTTTCAAATCACTTTTGTTGGATTTCCTTGTCAAAAACTCTCATTTTTTAAGGTGTATGTGCCCTGATCTATAAGCAGTCTGTGTACACACATGACCTGATACATAGACAGCATGCATACACACTTGACCTGATCATTGGCAGCCCACATTTACTCACAAAATTTGCACTCTCCAGTGGGGTTTACAGGCTATTTTGGGTTGCACAACCATTATTACCTTTTGCATCCCTTCTCACAACTCATTAACCATCAAATTTCCATATAAAAGGGCCCTAGAGGGATCATTTGGGATAACTTTGGAAGAAGCAAAGAAACTCTGCCCAAATTCCTCCTTCTTTCTCTTTGAGCTTATGCATCTAGCTCTGAGTATTTGTAACATCCCGCTCTGGCACACTAAGAAAACTTATTCTTTAAGGACACTTGCTCGCAAGTGATCTAGACTTTTATGATGTTAAAACATTTATCCTTGATTATGATGCGATATGATAGATGACATGATGTTTTGTTGCTTGACGTAGACAGGTGCTTTTGACTCAATTTTATTGCGTGTATAGGGTTTTTGGACCTTGAGGATGCAGAGGCATCAGTGGAACCCCTTGGACTCCGGATTGAGTCAGGGAGTCTGCTATTTGGGTTGATTTATTTACTATGATATTTCATTGATTTGATGATATGATGTTGACATGTTCTGACATGATTGTTGATGATGCAGGCTGACGATAGCTTGCCAACCAGACTCACATATGGAGTAAAGGGGCCAC
>SNQJ01S0176031.1:0-20019 GCA_010110895.2 Picea sitchensis | reverse complement strand
TTCTTCTTCTTTTTCTTTTCATTCAAGAACTAACCAGGGGACACTGCCTTGGCATGGTGACCAGAGCTGACAGCGTTACCCACAAGTACTTTAACAAAGATGAGAAGGTTGGCTCGTGATGAGACCCCGTTTCCCTTGGCCATGCAACCAAAGGTCACTGCCCTGGCGTGGTAACCAAATGGTGGCAATGTCATACTGTTAGGTACCCATGGACCTAATAGGTTGGCTCGTGATGAGACCCCCTATCCTCTGACTAGGTCTTGTTTTGTTATTTTCCGGGTCCCTCTTTTTTCTTGTTGAGAAGCTTTTTACTGCCTTTTCGGGGATCCCTGGGCGAGATATCTCAAGGTTTTATTTCTAGGCTTTTGTCTTTTACCAGTTGTTTTTACCTTCTGGGCCTTTAGCCCCTTCTTCCCACGAGATAAGATGCAACCCTGCAAATAAGTCAACCCAATGCCCGAACAAGGGGAATGGGATAAATGAGCGGGAGATAAGATGAAACAATGGTGCTATGATGGGAGCAGACGATGGCTTTTCAGAAATTCCCCAGTGGCAAACCAAAATCTATGGGCACGGGCTTGCTAGGGCACCCTGTCAATTTCCCCAAGCATGGTTAAGTGGGCAAATGTAAGATCCGAGCAGTTGTTAGAGATAAAAGGCATCAGATGCATATATTTAAATGTTTTAATGATCAAAAGTGACACATACCATGATACCTGGACCAATTACCTCATGGAGCAAGAACCGCTTCTGATACAAGACCAAGCCGATGGTGATGGATGTTGTCGTTGCTGACAGGACAAAGCTGATGGAATAAGAAAAAGATGGGCCCTCCAGGGCCATGCTCAGGTCAATCCTGCTCTCGATACTCCATGTCTAGGACCTGTGGGCCTCAAGACATGATCTCCTAGTTATCCCTAAAAAGTGGGGATAACAAGACCATGGGCATGTAACGGTATGACACTAACATCTATATGGTCACCAAACCTGGGCAGTGGCTCTTGGTGGCATCTCCAAGAAAAAGGGGGTCTCATCACGAGCCAACGTTTTCATCTCCGTGAAATGTTTGTGGGTAACGTTGTCACCTCTGGTCACCAAGCCAAGACAGTATCCCATGGCCTGTAGAAATTTTAGTCTTCATAATGAGTAACAATACACAGAGTCTATGTACAGCTCACCCATTCATAATTTCTCCTGAGCATAATAAAAATCTCATTTAAACATTGATACCTGTGAGTGAATGCATTCTGTTCTTTGGGTATTTTTGCTATGAGTTATAGTGATCTATACATTCTCTGTTGAAGTATATTTTCATCCTGTAGCACCCATTCACATAATTTATTGTTGATTGTGTTTTCTATTTTTCCCACTGGCTATACACGTCGTTCTTTTTCTCGCTGGACGTTTTACCCTTTGCTTGGGCATGTTTACTGCTTGGACGAATTCAGAGACCCTTAGGTGAATTTACAAACTCTCGGGCGTGTTCTCCTCTACCTAAGCATTTTGTGTATTTCCTAGGCGAATTCAAAGATCCTTTAATGAATTTAGAGACCCTTGGACGTTTTTATCTGATGTTGTGTGCCTAAACTCACCCCTGGTCATTTTTATCTGATGTTGAGTGCCTAAAATTGCCCTGGATATTTTTCTCCAATGTCGGATGACTAAATCCGTCCACTGAGCATCTTTCTTCATTGTTGGGGATGTAAAAGATTCTTTGATCAGCTAGTGTGAGTTTAGATGGATACTTTTGGGTTCCATTTTGATATTGTTGTCCTCCTTATACACACTTGCAGACGTGAGCTAAGTACGGCTCACTTAGTGTGTCCTTGGAGGCACAATGCCTAGGTTCACAGCCCACGTTGTCACTTTGACTGGAGCCTCTTTCGTCTAGGCTTACTCCTAGGGAAGCCAAGGGGGGTAGACCCTGGTTACTAGATAAGATTTAGCGTTTGAGTTCTAGGAGTTGATTTTAATTTGTTAAGGTTTGGGGGGAGTCTAACCTATGATGCAAAAGTAACAATGCAAGATGCAAAAGTTAGTATGTTAAGCAAGCACTTTCCCTAAGTAAACTAAGACTAGTGCCTAAGGTTGGGCAAGGGGTCAACTAAATTAAAGGGTGTTTCATTACAATAGAATTACAAGTTACTTACAAAAGAATAAATATACCAATACTTACAATACAGAATGTTAGAGATACAATGATACAATACAACAAGCTGATCATGTTATGAGTGTGCAGGATATCAAGGAGATCAAGGCGAGAGCATCATCAACACATTAAACCTAAGCATGCCCCAATAGCACTTACTCTATTGGACTGCTCCTCAATGGCAACATCAACATTCACAACTCAAAGGAAAACTTAGAAGATTTAAAGTTAAGGCACAAGTATTCCACAATGATTATGATACTCAACACTTAGTTATTTAACCCACAAGGTATTATTAGATGAAAGATTGAATTACAAGTATTAAGCCCAAAGTTTAATTACTTAGTGAGTTAAGGGTTCTTAAGATTGAAAAGATTTTATTACCCTTATTAGATGTTCACCAAAAACCTCCTCCCCCTATTGCCAAATAGTTGTTGGATGCTCAAGAATGAAGCAACGAGGCCCACCTTAGCTTCGCAGGTCAACCCTAAGAATTGAGTTTTTATGGAAAGGCGCTCCTTCGCGCCGTGAGACCGTCCCCGGCCTATCACCTTCCGTTGCCCTCCTCAATCCCCGTTTTAGATGGTGAAGATGGTGGTTTAAAGTACCCTATTAAGTCTATTAAGTATGTATATCAATTGGTTAGACTTTTAGGTGTATTTTAAAGTGTTTTAATGATTTTATGATGCCTTAAAATGGTGAATTATTGCCAAAACCGAAACTTACTTCAGCTCATTAAGTGTGTTATTTAAGCATGAGAATGAAGCATTAACACATATAAGCTATGTGAGAGCAAGCGATACAATGATTTAGTTCACCACGATTAAACCATTAACATAAATCAAGCTTGTTGTGCAAGAATACTAAAACACAAGGGCAAGGACAACTTGCGAAAGAGAAGAAAAGAGAAAAAGCTCAAAATATTCACCACTTATCTTATGTTTGTTTTAAAGCATTAAGTGTGAAAGAAAGCTTGAGAGATTTAGAAGTGTACCTACACTATCAACTCATCAACAACACATTCACTTAAGTGTGGTGGCAAATGGCCTTAAGATGTTATAACATGAAAAGCAAACCATTTACTAAACTATGAAATCATTAACCATTTTTTGTGTTGGGTTAGAGCATGCAACTAAATAAATCTTGAAAGAGATTATAACATGTAAATAGATCTAATGCCCCAAGGGCTTAAGCTTAAAAATTAATGTGTGAGAGATCTAGATCTAGATTATTTTAACCATTAGAGCATGAATAGATCAAAAGCACATTAAAACCCTAACCTCACAATTTGGGGTATTCCTCTCCCAAAGTGTAGGTAATTATTAGAGTTGGAAATAATTTGGAAAGAAAGAGAGAGAAGCAAGAGAGAAGAAGCAAGCAAGGCAAGCAAGAAGCTCACTAACCCCATGTCCTAGCTTAGGAGAGTAACTTTAGAAATGGAAGAACTTGAGATAAGTTAATCCTAGGCTCACACGTGGGAGGTAGGTCGTACCAATCCTTCTCCCACACTATGAGTTACTAAAATCAACAAGAAATGGAGGAAAATATGCTCAAGAAGCTAGAAGAAGTGAAGAGAAAGGTTGAGAATGTTACCCACTTGAAGAGAAGGGTCTTGGAGTGTTGTGTGGCTATTTTAGGGCAACTTAGCCCCCTCAACCAGATCTAAACCTGCAAAAACCAGCAAGGTATACTTGCTAGAAATGCTACACACAACAAGCAAAGATGAAGAAAAATTTATATTTTTGGTAGAATTTTTTCACATAGAAAATTTTATAAAGAAAGTAGATTTAGATGACCATTTTAAGATGTTAAGCTAGCTGAAATATATATGAAAGGACAACAAGAAAGAATGAGAAAAGAAGGTAGAGAAAAGAGGAGCTTATGTGTGCTTTAAGGGAGGACTCTTCCTTGAGGCATTCCCAATAAAACCCTTGAAGCCAAACCTGCAAAAACTTAGCAAGATCTATGCATACCAAGATAATATGGTTGAATGTGCTAATAAGATGAGATACTTGCACCCTATCTAGCAAACCAACATATATAGATCTACAAGAATACTCGTTGTTAGATCTACTCAAATAAAATACTTTACCCAAAATCTAGGTTATGCATAAATCAAATCAAATGCATACAAGTTTACCTCACATATAGCAAGAACAAAAATACTTGTTGCTCTTCCAATGATCCTCCAAAGTTTCTCCTTTATATTACTCAAGAAAGGGATTTTGGAGAAATACTTGCTCCAAAACCCTAAGAGCCAAAGAATGGAAGAAAGATGGAACAAGGAGAGAAGAATGGAAGAAAGATGGAACAAGAAGGAGAGAGAGAGAGGAAAAATCAAGTATGGGGTCAATAGCTCAAGATATGGTGAAGAGGAAGTGAGGAGAAGGATCTATTTATACTTGGAGAGGCAAACTCAACCTCTTGATCAATGCCAAGTGTCCACCACCAAGCACAAGCCAGAATCCCAAGGGAAAAAAGTACATCTAGGGCTTGATCACATTGACTGGCTGATGTAGATGGGTGAGGGAGTGCTGGGATCAAGCAAAAGGTAAGTGGGAGGCTAGGAAAAGTGCTAAGGGATATAATAAGTCTCCCTAATTTATCTGCATTATTTTTCCTTTGAGACTTCACACCACTCAGGGCAGCGGATGTTTTGCTTAATGGCTAAGGGAAGATGGGAGGGTTGGAAAGGTTAGGTGCTGCTAGGGAAAATATATCTCACCTTTATCCATCTTTACATCACCTCTTTTAATCCCTATTATTACAAAATTAGATTTTTCCTTTGTTTGACTTAGCAATTAAAATTGTTGTTTTGACTGATCAAGACTCCCTATGGACAAACCTTATGGCAAAGTTGTCCCCGACTGAGTCAAATCCTGGGTCCATGGGTGTAGGGGTTCCATTTCTATTCATTTTGAGCACAAATTCCTCTATCAAAAGTCCAAGGACTTAGTTTTTACAATTTTGTTTCAAAATAATTAATTAATTTAAATAATAAACTTCCAAACTTATAGGGAAATTTAATTAAAATTAATTAATTAAAACTAATCTAGACTCGATGGAATTCCCAAAAACTTTCTGAAGATGTTCATGGTCATTTACATCATTCATAAACAACAGTTACTGGAGGATAACTCCATTAGAACGCTCTTCACCACTTTGAGGAATTATTGCAAGTGTGGAGGAAAATCCCAAGGGAAAACAATAAGGTTGAAAAGCCCAATTGATAACCTCGAGGATAAAAAACCCTACTTAAAAGAAACTCTCCCAATGAACCCATCCCCAGGTAACTGACCTAAATATGACACATGAAGACCTATTACATTATTAACCCATGCAGGGGTGTGGAAATTTCAATTACAAAAAGATGTGTTGGTGGCCAAAATTGCTTTGTAGAACTAGTAAGTCTTTGTCTTGGTAGCACCTGATGGTGCAGATCTTCATGGTACATGGATTTGACCTCCCCTAGTTGAGAGGTATGGTCAACATCCGGGTTCCACATGGGACGTGCAGTTCGATCTTCTAATGGGACTCGGAGAGCATATTTAGAATCCAAAGACCTACAAAACAGAAGTGTCACCAATAACCAAATTTAGAATACATATATATTATTACAATGAAATAAACAAACGCTATTAATAACATCTAGTTAACAAATAACTAAAAGTACAACATTATACTTTACCTAAATGGAATCTATGATACGTAAAATTTCGGCATATAATAATGTGAATGAAACAATACAAAAATTAAAATACAAGGAAGGTTAGAGACATATTACAACCATCCATGCAATGGATGAATGATGCCACAAGTGTATGAAACATCCTTGTCCAAGATGACTCACAAGACTCTTCCCAAGTTTTGTCAACTTGGAATTTTTTGTGAAGAAGAACCAACCAAGAATCATGATCCTTCTTCCCTTCAACCAAATACTAGAATATGACAAGCAAAGTTTGAATACTCGTTGCCCATGATCATTACAGGAAAGCCAAACCAATACCTATAATGATATGACACTCTACAAACTGCAAGTTGCCCCTTCATTTCCTCATAATTCAAGATTAAGTCCTCGCTGGTTGAGGAAGGAAAAGAACACATCAGTTAAGCCATCATATTGTTTTCTCAAGATTTTCAGCATCCTCTCAAAAAGATTAGTTTCTCGAGGAGGGTGGGGAATTTGAATATCTCAGATATTCAATATTTTTAGACTCAAGTTCCTTTATTTCCTCCTAATGAATGATCGGCTCATCCATGGATTCATCCAAAATTTCCCCCATGAACTTCCTCATATTTTCACCACGAGCCCAAGGTCTTGGTAAACTGATATTCAAGATGTTTCAGAAGTCGATTTCCATGATATCAAGTTGATCTTCCATGACAGTAAGTTGTTCATTCATGTATTTCCACTTGTTCCTGTATGCTAAATTGCATGGCCTCAAGTTGTTTAGTATGGTAATACTGCATGTTTAGAATTATTTCTCTAAGCTCCCTGAATAAATAAACCCGGCATGCAATTGCACAATGTATAAAATATAAATAATTGATAAAAAGATGCAGATGGCTACAATTGAGAATGAGGGCTTGTTTATATACTCACACAAGTGTCTCACCACTAGACATGTCTTTTTGAGAAATATTGTCCTTTCATTATTAATAATTACTATTTACTAACTAACTATTTCATTAACTTAATTCATTATTATGTTATGAACATCTTATTTATATATATTATGTTCATAGTTCACGCCTCAATGGGACTTGTGACATCTATCTTTATATCCTAATTAGTTGTTTCAATAGTTGTAGATTTTTTTCCTTCCCATTTTTCCACAAAATCATCAACTAATTCATTGTAAACTTCATCTCGATCACATGCCCAAATATTTCCAAAAGTATGCAAAGAAATCCTATGGTCTTGAAACTTCTTATCCCAATCATGAAACCAATCATAAGCCCACTCACCACAACAAGTCATGACAACAATTGTATTAGACATCCTCATAAATAGGTGGTCACACCATTTCTCAATACATTACATGAAGGCCTTGATGTATAATTAGCATCACCTATAATTATGATAGTCAGAATGTTATCAATAACATCTTCTGATATATCATGAGGGTAACCAACAATTCCTTAAAAATCAATAGGACTATAAAACCAACCCATTTCCAACTAGATCATTTAAACAAAGGTCTAAAGAAAAGGACTGGGACCCAAGATTACTAAGGATCCGATGAGAAGGAAAACCGACTAACTTCATCCAAAACCTTCCAAGTTCAAAGGTGAAGCAAACAAGTCGTAGAGTTCCTTCTTGAAGAATACTTTGTTAAATTATTTTAGTGACTGTTTTCGTATGACCAAGTCTATCTCAGACAAACAAAAGCATGAAACAAAGAAAAAACACTAAGGAAAAAATTTATTAAGTTTGGGAACAAGAATTGATCAATGAGTGCTTTTCTCCAAGAATTTCAAGCAACCCACAAGGATTGCTCCTTGCGTATACTTGATAGATTTGTTCAATGGAGTCTCACTTGAAAGGAAGCAAACAAAAACAACCAATGCAAGTTCAAAGAATTTTTAGTTCCTAAAAAAATTATATCACTGAATTAAGGATAAATGACTTATCTCACAACGACGCTTTAAAGATGTTGTCGCCCCATAATACACTCTGCATTTGAGCTAAGTCCTGCCACTTAGTGTGTCTTGGAGTGTCACTGCCTAGGGTTCACAAACTCCATCAGCCACTCTTTGACTCAAAACTCCTTCCGCCTAGGCACATACTCCTAGGGAAGCTAAGGGGTAGACCTAGTTACTAGATAAGATTTAGCTAGTTCTAGGAGTTGATTTTAATTTCTTAAGGTTTGGGGGATTCTAATCCAAAGATGCACAAGCAATGCAAGATGCAAGTGTTATATGTTAAGCAAGATTTCCTAAGTAAATCCAAGACTAGTGCCTAAGGTTGGCAAGGGGTCAACTAAATAAAGGGTGTTTAGTTACAATAGAATTACAAGTTACTTACAAAAAGAATAAATATACCAATACTTACAATAAAGATTGCTAGAGATACAATGATACAATACAACAAGTTGATCACGTTATGTGTGTGCAGGATATCAAGAAGATCAAGGCATCAACACATTAAGCCTAAGCATGCCCAAATATCACTTACTCTATTGGATTGTTCCTCAATGGCAACATCAACATTCACAACTCAAAGAAAATTTAGAAGATTTAAAAAGCATACAAGTATTCCACAATGATTAAGATACTCAACACTTAGTTATTTAACCCACAAGATATTATTAGATGAAAGATTGAATTACAAGTATTAAGCCCAAAGTTTAATTACTTAAAAGTTAAGGCACAAGTATTCCACAATGATTATGATACTCAACACTAGTTATTTAACCCACAAGGTATTATTAAATGAAAGATTGAATTACAAGTATTAAGCCCAAAGTTTAATTACTTAGTGAGTTAGGAGTTCTGAAGATTGGAAAGATTTTATTACCCTTATTAGATGTTCACCAAAACCTCCTCCCCCGATTGCCAAATAGTTGTTGGGTGCTCAAAAAAGTAAGTACCCAGGGCCCACCCTAGCTCTCAGAAAAAGTCAGCTCTAAGAATTGAGTTTTTACTAAATGATGCTCCTTCAAGACCGTGGAGACCATCCTCTACTTATCACCTTCCTGCTGTCTCCTCAAGCCCTGCTTTAGATGGTGAAGATGGTGTAATAAAGTAATCCTATTAAGTCTATTAAGTATGTATATCAATTGGTTAGATTTTTAGATGTATTTGAAAAGTGTTTAATTGATTTTATGATGCCTTAAAATGGTGAATTATTGCCAAAACTGAAACTTACTTCAGCCTATTAAGTGTGTTATTTAAGCATGAGAATGAATAGCATTAACACATATAAGCTGGTAGAGAGCAGTTTAAACAATGATTTAGTTCACCATGATTAAACCATTATCATAAATCAAGCTTCTTGTGCAAGAAAACTAAAACACAAGGGCAAGGACACAACTTGCCAAAGAGAAGAAAGAGAAAAAGCTCAAGATATTCACCACTTATCTTATGTTTGCTTTAAAGCATTAAGAGCAAAGACATGTGAAAGAAAGCTTGAGAGATTTAGAAGTGTACCTACATTCATCAACCTATCAACAACACATTCACTTAAGTTTGGTGGCAAATGGCCTTAAGATGTTATAACATGAAAAGCAAAACCATTTACTAAACTATGAACTCATTAACCATTTATCAGGTTGGGTTAGAGCATGCAACTAAATAAATCCTGAAAGAGATTATAACATGCAAATAGATCTAAGAGAGTTGATTATGCCTCAAGGGCTTAAGCTAAAGATTAATGTGTGAGAGATCTAGATCTAGATTATTTTAACCATTAGAGCATGAATGGATCAAAAGCACATTAAAACCCAAGCCTCACAATTTAAAGCCCCTCTCCCAAAGTGTAGGTAATTATTAGATTTGGAAGTAATTTGGAAAGAAAGAGAGAAGAAGCAAGCAAGGCAAGCAAGAAGTTCACTAACCCCACCTCCTAGCTTAGAAGAGTGATTTAGAGATGAAGAATTGAGATAAGATAACTCTAGGCTCACATGTGGGAGGTAGGTCGTACTAATCCTTCTCCCACACTATGAGTTACTAAAATCAGCAAGAAATGGAGGAAAATATGTTCAATAAGCTAGAAGAAATGAAGAGAAAGGATGAGAATGTTACCCACCAGCTGAAAAGGGTCTTGGAGTGCTGTGTGGCTATTTTAGGGAAACTTAACCCCCCAATCAGATCTTAAACCGCAAAAACCAGCAAGGTATACTAGCTGGAAATGCTACACACAACAAAATGAAGGAAAAATTTATTTTTGTAGAAATTCTTTTCTGATAGAAAAATTCCTTATAAATAAAGTAGGATTTAGATGACCATTTCAAGATGTTAAGCCAGCTGAAATTGACAGGCGAAAGGACAAGAAGAAAGAATGAGAAAAATAGAAGGTAGAGAAAGAGGAGCTTATAAAAGCTGGCGAAGGACTTTCCTTGAGGCATTCTAATAGGTCCTTTGAAGTTAAACCCTGCGAAAAGTTTAGCAAGATCTATGACACCAAGACAATATGTATTAAATGTGCTAATAAGATGAGAGATATTTGCATCTCATTCAGTTACAAAACTAAATACAGGATCTACAAGAATACCTGCTGTTAGATCTACTCAAATAAAAATACTTTTACCCAAGATCTAGGTTATGCATAAATCAAATCAAACGATACAAGTTTACTTCCTCATATGTAGCAAGAACAAAAATACTTGTTGTCTTCCAATGATCCTCCAAAGTTTTCCTTTATTACACTCAAGAAAGGGATTTTGGAGAAATACTTGCCCAAAACCCTAAGAGCCAAAGAATGGAAGAAAATGTGGAACAAGAAGGAGAGAGAGAGAGAGAGAGAGAGTGGAGGAAAATCAAGTAACATAACAATAGCTCCAAGATATGGTGAAGAGGAAGTGAGGAGAAGGATCTATTTATACTTTGAGAAGCAAACTCAACCCTCTTGGATCAATGCCAAGTGTCCACCACTGCCACGTTTAGAACTCTAACAGTAGGGTGCACCATCTAGGGTTTGATCACATCCTTGATCCATGTGATCTAAACCCTAGATGGTGTGGAAGGTGTTGGGATCAAGCGAAAAGGTAAGTGGGAGGCTAGGAAAAGTGCTAAGGGACATACAATCTCCCCTTAATTTTTTTCTAATATTTTTTTCACTTGAGACTTTCTAGAAGGGAGGCACACCACTTTAGGCAAAGTGACGTTTTTGCCAATGGCTAGGTGAGGGGTGATGTGAGGGTTGGAAAAGGTTAGGAAAGGTTAGAAAATTGGTGGTGCTGGAAATTCCAAGCATAAAAGAAGTGTTGGGGCCAAAAATGCCCTATTGAACCAAATAATCTTCAACAAATGAGCATCTAATGATGGCCTTTCATGGTACATGGAGTTGACCCTGTTGAAGAGGCGGTCAACAGATATCATAACCAAATACACCCCCTTTCACATGTAAATCACTCAGTTGGCAATCTGTGGAAGTATTTTCATTTATAAAGGCTTACACTCAAATTCATGATCGCAACTTCAAAATTTGTTCTATTGCATGTAGTAAAAATATAATGCATTGAAATCTAAACAAAGCATTGAACCAAAATTGGACCAAGAATCAAATTCATTCCACAAAAGCATCTGTGTTGGTGAAAATGGATAGGGCCATAGGCTCCACCATTTATGTGATCACCCCCTAATTTCTCCCTTGAGAATCATGAGGGTTAAGAGCCGCAAGATAGTTCATTTTGGCTATATCTGTAGATTTACCTGTGTTGAGCACTTTGGTGTGGAGCTGAGGTTGTTCCATCTGAGATGTGCACAAGACCTGGGTTTGTGGCTATTTTGTCAAAGATAGAGCTAGCAGCTTGCCATGGATTTCCAGAGGTTATTATTTTAGCAAAATTCTCGCTTTTAGGAGACAGCTGACCAAAGACTCATATGACAGCTTTACATAAAGCATGGTCCTGCATGATTCTGGCCCGGATGACACTTTTTCCAGGATCATCATGCTAGTACTTATTTTTAGCATGTTGAGTCTCCCGTGCCTCGAGATAAAGATTCCTGAAAGTGCATTGATCCTTGGGGCATCTCGGTTTTGGACCTTTTTTGGGTTGATTTGTCAGTATTTCTATTTTAGCAAGTGGAGCACCAAGGCTCACATGTCACTTTTGAGCAAATATTTCAACTTTCATGGAAAATTGAATCCCATGAGTATGATATCATTGACATGATGCGAGATTCTACTTTTAGCGGTGTATTTTTTTAGACATTTGACACATGGCGTTGGTCTCCTAGTCATCCCCGGGCTCTGTTTGGTAGTTTCCTCATTTTTAGTCGGACCCCTATTTTAGCTATTTATAGCGTGGTGGCTCATTTCTTAAAGGTGACAAGTGATGTAGTCAAATTCCTACAAATGCAGGCCGATAATGTGACATGTGGCAGCCTAAGGGCTTAATTAATAGTGTCCACTTCTCCAAGGATTGGTGCCAATTAATTGCTTATATGGACGTATGGATGAGATGGTATTATCTTCTTGGGGTGTTTGGGATAATTAAACTCTAACTTACCTTATCTCCTTTCACTATCCATTATATCACTTTCTGTGCATTAATTAGCTTTTATTCTCCATTCATGTGCCTTGCTCCCTATTAAATAGGGCACATTCACTCTCCTCCCATGTGCATGAGACTCTCATCTACGCTTAATAGCCTCCTTCATGCGCTATCTCCTTCTAATTTCTCCTCCATACGCCTCTAATCCATATTTAAACCCTAGCGCATCTCCCTCTCTCTCATGAGTTATTTCACCTCCTCATGTGCCCTCCTTCCTCCTCCCTCACACGTGGTGCATCCTCTCTACATCCCCCACTCTCCCTCTCCATGCTCTACCCACCCTCTTTTTATTTCCTAGCGATTCCTCTCCACAAGAGCTACTTCCACTCACATGTGGACTCCTCTATGTATGTTTCTTCATGCTCTCTCTCCCTGGGAAAATTAGGGGCTTAATTTACTTCCATGCTCTCTCTAGCTTCACATATGCGTTTATTCTCTCTTCCCAACTCTCCCATGTGTGCACATGACTCACTCTCCCTCATGCGCACTACCTCTCCTCACTTCACTTAGCCTCTCATGTGCATACCTTGTATTCTTGCCCTCTTGTGCTTTATTGGGAAGTGCACCCTCACTAGCCTATATATTGGAGTGTTTGCTTCATTGTTCAGGGTCGGATTCTAGCAGCAACAATATACATACTCTCTTTCTCTCTTCTCTCATTCTTCTTCTATGATCTAGCTACTCTTCTTTTGTACGAGGATAACCATTGTACCAGTTTTTGTGCTTGTCTATTGTGGTTCAATCAGCCCTCTGGCGAGCCATTAATAAAGAATTCTTGTGCTTGTATCGAGATTTCATTATTGTTAGTATTGTGTCTTTACTTTGTGCATTGATTAGTAGCTCATAGCCTCTTATTGTGATTAATTTCGATCTTTTAAGTGGTTTTCTTTCCTTCTTTCTATTCATCTCTCTCACGCTAACACTGCAGGGATCCTTCCAAGTGATTATACTATCTTTTTCCTAACGTCTTGGACATTTTTACACGTTGTCCAAGACAAATTTGGCTGCTATTTTTTGTGTTTAATTGCAGAAAATTCAGACCCAAATCAGCACCTGGGTACCTAGGGACTCCCCCTTGAGGTTGGCACACACCAACCCGAATGGAGAGGAGGTTTTCCTGTGACACGTAGGGGCATTCTTTCCTTGAATTAGCATCTTTTCCATTGTTAATATTACCTTAGATCAGATTTGATTGGAGGGTGGAAAAGTGTGTTAACAAATTGTCATCATTGCCGAGGAACACAAACCTTGGTGACAATGACAACGGTGATTTTTTATTTTGATTGCTATATTTAATTTTAGCTCACCCAGTGACTCCACAGGATACAGGGATGACTTCACAGGGGAACGTACGCATATCATCACAGTTTGATCCCTCTCAAGGACTATTTTCATCCCTCAGCGAGCCAGAGCACTTATTCCAAAATAGTTCTTTCATCACACCCAACATTGGTCCAACTTTGACGGTTGGTATTGTTTCCTTATCATTGATTCAGATAACTCTTCCATTCGTAACAACTAGTAGCACTATGGTAAGTACTTCGTCATCTCAGGTATCTTCTCGCTCTACCCCATCATCACCTGCTTCAGGTGTTTCAAGTTCTAGCAACATGGCAGTCAAGTTTGCTTTTACGGCTTATGCTCCATGAGACTTGACTGCAATTCAAGGGCAACCCAATGCCATGCCTACTACTAACTATGTTAAGAATTTTCCAAAGTTCCAGGGGAATAATGTTGTTGATGTTGAAGATCACGTGAATCAATTCTTGAAAGTATGTGATGATATGTCAATTGAACATGAAGACGTGGCAAGGAAGATGTTTGTGTCAACTTTGGAAGGAGAGGCACGTGCATGGTACAAGGGTCTTCCAAACAACTCCATCAACGGGTGGAATTCATTTAGCACCAAATTCATAGAAAGATGGGGTGATAAACAGGACACTGATCTTTTACTCAGAAACTTTGCTAATATTAACAAGAAAGAGAATGAAGTTGTCATTGAATTCAATATTCATTTTTCTAAAGCTTATCATAGAATTCTTGTTGTTATAAGGCCTAATGTTGCTTTTGCTTTGATTTCTTATCTAGAGAAATTTGATGGAATCTTGGGTGTGTTGATCAGGGAAAAGGAACCCTAGACTTTGGGTGTTGCTTTCAACGAGGCGATAAAGACGGAGAAGAACCTTTCGTCAGCCCAGAAGGCACAGGTACCCCTTTCACACTCAGTCGATCCACAAGATAGGAGGACATCATTCCCACTCGGGCCACCACTATTAGAACCTAAGCAGGAGGAGGAGACAACCAAAGATGCATCTTTTGGGTTACTGAATGATTTGAGTAATGAGGTAGTAAAGATTAAGAAGTTACAGAGTCAACTTGTTATTACACCTACAAATCCTTTTCAACAGAAAAAACCTTTTCAGTATGCCAAGAAGTCTGAAGATCAAAAAACCCCAGTGCAAGCATCCGGTACAAATTACCTTGATTATGCGCCAGCCAACATGTATTTTTGATCATGTGTTCTTCCTCATGGTGAAGCATCATGTGTTGTTTTTGCTCAATCTGTGCATCTGTTCAAACAGGGAAATGATCAATCTAATAGGCAAGAGAACATTCTCAATGTTGTGGTCAAGTTTGATGACACGGATGAACCTTACACCTTTCAAGTGTTTGATGCTAGCAAGGTAAGGGCTCATAGTGCTTTTCATGTGGATCCTAATCATTTGAAATCCTTGTAGGCAGACATGCAGTTGGTTCACACACGACAGGTTACCTTAGAGGATACTGAAAGGACAAGGCAAATGGCGCAGTTATGGTGGTTGAGACTATCAAGCAGTATGCACGCAAGGGTAAATCCCCAACTCCACCATTGGCCAGATATGAGACTTCAATAGCTCATGTGAGTAAAAGTGACCTTCCATTGTTACCTCTTCTGGTTCAGCTTGAGTCTTCTAGTTTTTCTTTAGAAAGTGAGCTTGTGAAAATTAAGATTCACGTGCCTCTTAAAGAATCAATTTGCATGTCTACTCAAAAGGAAGCAATTAGTAGATTTTTGGGAACCAAGGATGCAATAAACCATTCAGATGATATTCCTCAAGTCTTCAAACGGAAGGGAACATAAAACCGTATTATTTGTATATCCTCGTGTTCCCCATTCCCTGTATGTACTTCAAGAACTTTACAACATGAGTAATGATCAATCCTTCGATTTTTGGAAAGCTCTCTGCCCATCCTTCCTTAAACTTGTTTGGGTGTCCAGGGATGCTTTCAAAATCAATATAAGGATACACTTCATGAAAAGGAAACAACGCCATAATTCTTTTACTTGGGAAAATGCAATCTTACAAACACCTCAAAATATATCAGTGGCGTCACCAGATGGTCCCTTTAGGACCATCAAAGATAAGTGAGAGGATTATACCCTCAGTGGAGTCGCCAGGTAAGCTTAAGGAGAAAGGCGTTGGGGTAAGCTTACCAAAAGGATGTCGTAGGGAGAATGACTCAATGCTCCCCTGGCAACGGCGCCAAAATGTTATCACATGATTTGTACTTGTGCAAAGCCCTCCACAAGATCCCAATTTTGTGTAACAATTGGAAGAATCTACCATTGTCGCCTAAGTAGAGACTTCCCTCATTATAATGATGGAAGGAGGTCCACCAAAAGGGAGGCTTCCTTGGTGACCTAAAGGGATCAAATAGCAAGATTAGTCGAGCCTACCACCCCCTATCTTGGTCACCCGATGGTTAGGTCTAGGTCTAGGAGAGGAAATGAAAGGTAACAAGGTAAATGTTTCACCTGTATGAGACAATAAACAATTTGAAGCATAATATGGACAATCACCAAGTTATAAAGCTCAAAGATGATCACTTAGACACTAGATGATCAATAAATGCATTGGTTGTTGCAAATTGCAGTTGTATGTACAACAACAATTAATATTTGGCAATAGGAGCAAGAAATAGCACTCAGAAATGTAGAAAATTAGCATGAAAATTAAGCCTTCAACGTGTACAATATTATCCAATTGCTAGATGAAATTTCTGAGTAGCTTAAGCCACTTTTCCAAGTGTGTATGTAGCAAATTAAAGTAAAATTAAGTGGTTGTAGCAAACTTCTGTAACAACGGCAATAAATAACATTTGTTTGCTAAGGTTGGGGTTAGAGAAGTTAGTAGGATAGTTAAGAGAGGGATAATATTAATTTTAAATGCTACTTTCACCACAAGAACAACTCTAGACTAGTGTTGTTGTCTTCTAGGGCTTATAGAGTCAAGCATGCACAACCTTGAAGATTGAACTAGGTGAATAAGAAGAGTGAAGTCTAAACACTAGGGTGTAAACACTTTTGGGCCTTAGGACTAGACCTTTCAAGAAAATGATTCTTAGGGTGCAAAAACTCTTGGGCCCTGTTATCTACCAAGTTGCACTAGGATGAACTTCCAGTTGAGCTGCCAAAGATTGAACATTGATGTTCAAAATCAGAGTTCAGAAGTCCAGCCGATCAAATATGACCACTTTTTCACATTTCCATCCCCTGGGGACATTGTAATAAGATGAGATTAGCATGATGATTTTGTAAAAGGCTTGGCCTCCTAAGACTTGATCATAAGTATATACTCTAGAGTTTTTTTTTTCACTTGTTAATTATTTCTTGCCTGAAATTCTTTTTAGGCGAGTTATAATTTCTAAGTTTTTTCACTCACTACCTCCAAAGCTAGAGTGTGTACTCAAGGTTAGGCCTTAGTTTGGTAATCTAAGTCTAGTGTCTAAATGTTTATATTACCATGCTAGGTCATCAATATTGAGTTATATGGAAATTGCGCTAAATCCCCCATAGGATTTTTAAAATTTTGAGTCAATAAAAAATTTCCCGTAAAAAGGGATATTTTAATTGTAATTTAATCATGTATTAAAAAAAAGTGGTACTAGGAGGCATTATATGCCTTAAGGGTATTCGTTTTTTGACTTAGAGTACCTATTTTACCTAAGTACCCATTTTTGTGAGTGAAATTAGTGATTCTAATCACTTAAAAATTAATTTTGCTCCGAAAAGTCAATAAAAGACAAAAAATCAGGAAAATCAGCAAAGCTATTTTTTGGGAAACATGTCTAGGACATGTTTTGAGTCAACTCAACCTCCATTTGAGTTAACTGAGCCTTAGTGGCACTTAAGGAGAAGTAATGGGTGAGTCACAATTGAGTTGACTTGAGTTGGTAGTCTTCCCCATGAGGAGGTGCAGCCCTCTTCTGGGTAGGTGGCACCCTCATGAGGAAGTGTGCCCACCTCTTGAGAGGTGGCGCCCTCTTCCTCTCCTTTGAGTTCACACTTGTCACTAATTGAGGTAAGAGGAGAGGTGGACCGTGGAAGCCCTTATCATTACACTTGGCTCACTTCACCTCACACATGGTGCACCCTCCCTCTTCAAGTGGTGCGCCCTCCTCCTCTTGGCTCTCTTCCCTTTTGCTATAAAGTCAAGCACTCTCTCCCATTGCAAGTTATTTGGAGCTTTGGTGAAATTGCTTGTCGATTGTATTGTAATCTATCATTCTCATTGGAATAAAAAGGCTTTGGAGGCTACTACATGGTGTAAAGCATTGTTGTGTGGATCTTTTATGTTCAAATGTGTATGAGGTATATGCTTTCTTATTAAATTTTTGCATTTTTGTTGTTAAATCTTGGCCTTTGAAGGGGAGCTATCTCCCAATAGGATGGGAATTGAAAAGCTTGTTTGCTTGATAATCCTATTGATTCATGTATGTTAAATAGTTTGAATTGCATGCTTATTTAGCTTAATATTCATGCTTTCATGCTCCTATATTATGTGACACTTATATTTAACCATTTTTGCAAGAAGTTTCTACGTTGTGCAGGATATCTCACTTGAAGGATAGGTTGAGCAAGCTAGCATCTTCCTCTTCTTCAATATTGTGGTGAACAACATAGTCCCTCGGTTTTCCACCAAAGAAGGAACCCCATTGCCCAAGGCTATCCAAGGGATCAAGCACTTTCTATCTCTCTTTCTCTCGTAATCTCATATATTCTTTGGGTTACTTTATAATACATTTTATATCTAGTATATTGCAAGCTAAATTCATAAGTAGATCTGACTTGTAGAATTATATGTTTAGATCTTAGCTTAGTTTATAAAAATTTCTCTTTATAAACAAGATCTACCATAGGAAAGTCTCTTTTCACAATTTCATTTCTAGTAAAATCTAAAGGCTATAAAAGAGATCATTTACATTGTGCTTAACTTTCTTATTTAGCAAGTATAAGTGCTTTTAATTTGCTTCTCTTTAAAATCAGTCAAAGACCCTAAGGAAGCAAGCTTTCTAGCTTGTTTTCCTTAGTTCCTTTTTGTTAGTTTTCATAGATTTAACTTAGGAAATTTTTTGGGTTTTTATAGTAACATCCAAAGACACTCTTAAAGTGTTTTTGGGTATCTTTTGCATTTGTTTGCTTGTTGTTTTGATCAGGTTTGTGAATAAACAAGAGGAAACTCTGCCCATTTTTGGCAAATTAGGAGCTTTTGGGACCTCCAAAAGTACTCAATACCTTAATAAGTCATTTGAAAACATTGTAAATCTCATTGATCCATCTTTATAAGGATCACAAGTCTCCCAAAGAGAGGCCATTATAACCGAAGCAATAAAAAGAGTGGGCTACATAGAGCCTAGTTTTCTTTCCCCCTAGGGGGGTTTGTGTCTTGTGGTGTGCTTGTTTTCGTTTCTTAAAAGCCTTTCAATTTTTGCAATTTATCACCTAAGGAAAGATAAATTCATCACAAACAACAAGAACCACAATTAGTTTAGATTTCTTTTTGGAAAAAGTAATATTTTAATTGCTAGAATAGTTTTCCTTTTTGCAATTTTCAATTCAGCAAATTTTCCCTTTTTTGCAAATAAACCAGTCCCCTCAGTTCCCCTAAGTAGGCTCACACCAATCAGGGACTCGACAATGTGGACTTAGCTTAATTAGAAAACATTTTATTTTATTGCAATTTTATTTTGGCAAATAAACCCATCCCCTCAGCTCCCCAGTGTATGTTCCTGACCCTTCCACTGCGAGATTAGTCTCGATCTTTGGAAGTAAGTTCCACGCATAACTGGGGTTGGTCGGTGTGGATTTGTATAATTAGGAAAATCTCGAAAAGTTGTTATTGCTTTGCTTGGAAGTCAGACGGGAACTTTGAGATCTAGGTTCTCCCTGTGTTGGACATCCAGCACCTTTATTGAGCTTGTTGGTGAAGTCATTTGGGCTTCGGCAAGTTCTCCGCAAATTCCAATCTAAGGGATAGCCTCTTAAGAGGCCACATCTAGATTAGTCTTTCTTTTATGCAATAAAAGTCACTTTACAACATTAATCAAACTCTAAAATTTACAAGGACATTCACAAGACCATCTCCATTCTCAACAGTGTTATATATAATTTTCACGATTATTGGCACTGGTCTCATTTCTTTATTTTCAAAGCCATTTGCTTCAAGTACTCATATTTACTAAGTATTTTCATTTATCTTGAATTATTTCCTTTGCTTATGGTTATTTACTTGCATGTATCAATAGTCATTTGAATATCTTTTATGCAAGTATCTCTTTGTTTAAATATCTTTTTTATAAGCAATTGTGGTGAATGAATGAATGATATAT
>SNQJ01S0176030.1:20029-38663 GCA_010110895.2 Picea sitchensis | reverse complement strand
CAATTGCAATAGCAGTCATTTGAGCACTATTTTTTCCACAGTTTAGCAACCTCTGCTATGACTAAGATTTGATTTGGTTGATCAGAAGCCAATTTAGTCAGTACATACCCATATCGCTCTAGGACAGTGACTAGATGAGTGAATCTTTTAGATCCAACATGAAGAAGAGTTTGAACAACCACTTCAATAGCAACCTTGTGGCCATGTACTGATATAATCTTCTCCTCCACCCAAGGATACATTTCACGAGCCAATTTTTTCCTTTACCATACCACTTAACTCTGCAGACAAAGCTAATTCTGCTTCAGACTGTTCTCCCTGACTTTCTCCACTGTATTTGAAACAAATTCCTCCTTTAGGTGAGAGAAGTTCCTCTAGGGCAGGAGAATTTTCTAAACTCTCCTTAATTTTGTCCCAATATGATAATCTAACTTCCTTTTCAAGTACTTCCTGTGCAAAGACACACTGTGGTGACCACTTTGGAAGATCCAAAACATGCGTCCATTCTTCCCAAGGCCAAATAAACTAGAAATTTGATAAGTGATGTGCAAACCAAAGGACAAAGTGAGTCTGGCACTCCATATCTAATTCACCAACTTTATCAAAAAGTGCACGCACAACTCCAACCACTACTGCAGGGAAAGCTCCAGGAAGAGCCTTGCAAAGATCAATAATCACCACAGTGTAATAATTTATTTTGAAAGGCGGCTGAGGGAGCAAAAACAGCTGAGAGAATATTGTTTCTCCCATAAAATATTCATACCGAAATGAGACTGGTAAGCCAACCATGTATACAGGAAATTACTTCCGGCAGCCATTCATGTATAGAAACACACCAAGCAAAAATTTCTCAACCACGAAGCGATCTATTGGCTGCAATTCCTCCTCTGTTTTTGACACTAGAAATAACCGCAACCTTCGAATCCTCTGTGGATATTTCAATTCAGCCTCATGTCTCTGTCTACCTGTTGTTACATCAGAAATTGTTGAAGGTACTACAGGTTGTTCAGGACATGTCACTGGTCCAAAATCATAACTCTTTCCTGTTACTAGCCAAGCCTCAAATGCAAGGTGTGGTCGTGGAACAATCCTACATCTGTGTTATCCTTTGAACGAGACTGAAGTTGCAAATGTGCGCCGGTATGAGAAGTTTACGGGCCGTTTTGCATTGATAACCATCAGAGAAATTAATGCACAATTGAATGGAGTTTGAGACACCTCCACATAGAGTTAGGATCGGTGTGAGACGCCCAAATCTCGGCAAACAACCGAATGCCAATCGAGAAAACAGAAAGCCTCTTGGCCTAGCTCCCTAATGTCGTTGGACCCTGGTAATGAGGTCGGATGCAGCAAGATCCCTGCCCTTCTGCAATCTTTAGGATCCTTACGAGGCTGCCAATCCGCATAATCCTCAGGCAGATCTTCTCCTACTTCATAATCGGTCAAATCTTTTGACACTGAGCTGGTCATCTTTGTTCTCAGACTTATCCTTTTCTGCGTGTTTCGCAGTTGGCAGATGCTAGTCTTTGGAAAATGACCAAGACGAGGGGGAAATGAATGTATAGTATCATTCCTTAGTGAGTTTGTGAGAGACGAGAGACGATTAGAATCCGCCATGGCCATTGCTTATGTGGAATCGAGTAGATGAGACTAGAACCCGTAACCTTGTATAGCTCAAGATCATAGCACATTAGTTCATGAACATTGCCAATTATCGGCCAGATATCTTTGACCTGTCAGATATTCCAAAACGCAGAGATTTTTTACCATGCCCAGGACACCTGCAGTCAGTTTTAGTTTTATCTTGGGGTTGAATATGACGACAACACTGGATATACAGCTCGTGTGAGTGACTAGGTCTGAATTCGGGTGATGTTCTGAGTTTTAATACTCAAGCAAAAACATGTGAACGACTCAACATTCAATATAAATCATGAGGAAGTGTTGAATCATCAGTGCTTGAATATAAAAATCATGAATCACCACTTTCAATGATTACGAACTTGAATGAAGCCAATTCTGTGTGTTCATTTGTAACAGCAAATATATCAACGCAGACACCTGTTTGAACAGCCACAACAGCCAGATCTTTGTAAAATGGAGTCTGTTCTGGAAGTAATGCACGGTCAGCATCTTCACCCTTGCTAGACACCTTCAAAATTAGTAATGAAACTTCCTAATAATGCCATTAAATATCATCTATCATTAGGAACCCTTCTCATGGCTTTCAGATTAAGAAAAATTGGATCTGTGCAAAATTTGTAGCGTTCTGCCCTGTTTCTGTGCTTTTGGTAGTTAAAGAGGCAAAATTTGAAGACGTTAACTGCCAAAATCTCTGCCTTTTGGTAGCTAATGAACAGTCATTTGTTCGCCTAAGCCACCAAAAGTTGTAACTTCAACCAAAATTCAGAAACTCAAAAAAATTCTTTACTTCATTTATACTGAGAAGATTTAGTTGTTTTGATGATATTCCAGTCTTTTTTACAGGTCTGGTTTTTCTCTGCCGAAATCCAAGATAGGGTCATCCAAATGCATATCCATGTTTCCTCAACCAGTTTTGGAATGATATCATGTAAAACTATTTCGAGATTAATAGGAAAGTTCATATCTGAATCATTTGATGCCATACCAACCAAACCTAATTCCAAAAGGCAAGCAACAACCCAGTTTTTCATATTGAGAAGAATGTTAGAATTGAGAATACCACGTAGTATATGGACAAAGTGTTTACATTCTATGGAATAACAGATGCCCTCAAAACCAAGAAGTTCAACTAATAGTCGAGAAGTTGCACCCATGGCTGACCATATTTCTTCCCTTTTTCCAGGTATGTGCTCTAATTCCTCATTGTTGAATTCATCATGTTCACGATCCAGTTTTAAGATGGCTTTCAGGCATGCTTCAACAATTGCAGCAGCAAATGATTCAGTGATTGCTAGGTTCTCTAAGACACAAGAAGCCTTCTCTTGCAAAGAGGGACCTCCCTTTTTTACAGATGTTGACAAGGGAAAGAAGACCGCCACTACTCACAATCTTGTCCCTGGGGCACAGTGATGGTCTTAAATGGATTCTTCTTCATGTCTTGACACTTGATCTATCATGTGGAACAACTCCACAACAACACCTACCCAAAAAGATGTACAAATGGCTGGTATCGGGCTCGACACTTATGTTAGGCTTTGACATGTGAAAGTAAACTTAGCAAACGCCATTCTGTCACCATCTGATATACTCTGTAACATGCATGCAGCCTGCTCTGCTTATTCAACAATAACTAAAAGCGATCTACGTGCTCATAGAGCGAGCTTATTTTTCTATCTATTCCTACTCTAACCAGTAAAGGCAGATTGATCAAGTAAAGCTGAATTTCCAATGAAGCCAAGTAAGAAACTGATTCACTGATATCATGCTAGATCTTGACCCGAACAACAATGGAAGCCATATCATGCAGAAAAGAGGTTTAAATAGATGATAAAAACAATCTTCTTCTGACGAAAATATCCTTGGGTTTATGCTGCTCATAGAATCCAAATAGTCAGCAATAAGGTCATCGAATTCACAAAGAAATACCTTTTTGAACTGTTGATCCAAATGAAAATTGAAATGATGCTGAAAGATGCCTTTACTGATCTCATTGTTGAATGTAGGTTGCTCAACCCTTGCCGGGAAAACATGTAGGATGGACTGTTGATCTGGACTTTTCAGCTTCTCACCTTCTTCTCCATATTTGCTGCAATTCCCCTATGTCTGCACGTCTGAAAGATGAAGGTTGCCCTCATCATCTACTACAGATCCAAATTCAGGATTTAGGTCTTCTCTGTTATTGGGATCAAGAGACTCATGACTAGTATCAATTACAACATCAACACATTCTTGATCACAATGAGAAATATCCCCTATAACATCATACTCTTCATGAACATCTGAATCCTTAGTCAACAAATGAAAGTCATGACAACATTGAGGGTAGAGAAGATCAGCTGGAAAATGATCTTCACAAAACACATGAAAAGCAACATGAAAATCAGTTAAAGAGCTGACACTTGCACTTGGAAGAGACTGACACCAGTCAAGAGCAATCCCCTCTAATGAAAATTTGAAAAGCTTGATTTGAACATCTTCATGTACAATTTCAAGCCGGTCAATGAATTCATGGAAATCCAACAAATGTTCAGCTGGTACTTCCCACTCTTCACCTCAAAATCTGGGAAGGCTATTTTCTCATTCATCTCTACTAGGCACTGGATTAGGGAAACCAACAATACTTGAGAAATTACAGAACGCATACCTCTTTGCTAAGATCTGATTCATTTAAATATACCAGTGGAGTCGCCAACAGATCCGTCCTTCATGGAGTCGCCACTGAATTCGTCCTTCCCAATGTATCCGGTCTCTTCATGGAGTCGCTTTAATCAGTTCCTTCATGGAGTCGCTGTATAGAGATGATTACACCAATGATGTCCGTAAGCCATATCATCAAAGTCGGATCTATGTCCTTCCTGAAGTCGAAGCCAATATTCATCACTGCAAGAATCTACGCTTTTTAATTTGTTATCACTCCAGGAAACTTTTCTAGGCTGTAAGTCGGAGATGCGTAGTAACTAACTCTTTTTGGGAAATATTTTCTAAATAATTGATGTGTGGTTTTGGATCAAGATGAATATCTAGGGACTTGACTGTGTTTTCAAGACTATCTAGAAAAATAAAATCTCACAAGGCCTTCTAGTAATGCAATCAGACAAGGTTTGATCAAATAGAATAGAAGATAGCTTTTGAACCAGATTATACTCATATAAGCAAAATGGGTTTAATAACTATGGAAATAACTTATGATTCTCAACTTAATCTCAATCAATTAGTGAGATGACAAATACATGAAGATTGAATAAGCATCAATAAAAGAACATTCACTCATAAGATAACAGAGAACAAAAGAGAGAAGTCCACAACTGAAGGAAGATTGTAATTTTTCATATAATAAGAATAGGTCTCTCTTACAATAGCAGCATGTAGAACCCAAAATCGAACCTCTAGTTTGTCTTCTATCCTAAGCTTTATATCTTTACAAAGTAGTTCTCGGTGATCCTCGAAACATGGATCAAATCAACTAAAAATAGTAAGTCAAAATTTGATTGTAAAAGATGAGGGATGATCCCCTAAAAGTGAGGTCAATCCTAGATTTTCCGATCCTTCTCTCTTGTTGAAAGGTCAAGGTAGTGTGATAGCCTCCCAAGGTTGGATGCTGACTCTCCAAGAGAGACTAATTCGAATTTGTTGAGGTGGCAAAGTGTCCTCGATTTCTGTCTTTGTCAAATATATCAAAAACCTTTGAAACACCTCCTCTTTCCACAATTTGTCAAAAATAATTGTTGTGTTGGACTTGATAATTAACCACATGCCTATTCCAAGAGGTTTCATCTCATTCAGATTCGAAAAATTTCCTGATATAAAATTACCATTCTCGTAGTTACAAGCTTCTAAGTTGGTTAACTCTGGAAAGTCAAGGGATTAACAATCCACCGAAAGTACTTTCGGGTGGTTAATGAACAAATATCCGCTCATTTCTAAACCATCGGGGTAAAAGGGAGATTTTACAAATAAACCCATTTTGAAAACTTTTTTTTTTTTTTTTTTTTTTTTTTTTTTTTTTTTTTTTTGCATGTTTAAATAGTCGATTTTTAACTACGGATCATAAGCTTTCCAATGGTGTAATCAGATTTGGATTTGGAGCTAGGGAAGTTAGTCAAATGTTCCCTACAATATTATGCATATTTCCTTCAAAAATGCTGCATTTTTTTTTATCAAGCAATCGTGGTTTACCTTGAAACCTTCATGAGATAAAATATAACCCAAATACTCTACCTTCACCCCAAAGAAACATTTTGGCTTGGTTTTGCATATATAGTTGTTTCTCCTTTAGTAGTTGTAGCACTGTCAACATGTTGCACATGATCCTCCTTAAGACTTGCTATAGATTAGTATATCATCAAAAAATAATTAACACAAATTTTCAAGGAAGGATTGAAAATTGGAATTCATCAACCCTTGGAATGTGGAAGGTGCATTTTGTAAGGCTGTACAGCATGACACAAAATTCATAATGGATTTCATGAGTTCGTAATGTTGTTTTGGGATACCCTCTTCCCTTCATTCTAACCATGATACCTCAAGGAAGATCCAACTTTGTGAAATAGGATTGATCCATGTAGTTCATCTAACAATTCACTAATGAGGGAATGGAAACTTATATTTAATAGTGATCTTGTTGAGATCTCTATAACTTGGACACATACCATGAGCCATTTTTTCTTGAATACCATTACCATCGCTAAGAGTAAGAACTTTGGCTAGGGTTCCACAATGTCAGTCCCCAACATTTATTCAACCATGTGTTCAATTTCACTCTTCTCCTCGCAAGTACAAGGGTATCTATATGGCCTAATGTTAGAGGAACACTCCTAGAATTGTGGGTGAATATCATGATCATGATTTCTGAGTGGGTGGAAGACCTTTGGGGAATATCTTCAAATACTTTTTGGAATGCTTATCAATTATCCCTTTGAGATCTAGAGGGAATAGATGGCTTAGACGTTTGAACATATAGTGACTCGTGAGCATAGTTGTGAAATAACACCTTTGATGCCCCTTTTTCAATAATTTTGTCATGCCATTAGAGTTTTATCACCTTACCTGGCTTCCCCTATGATAACACCTCTTTAACTCAATTTCTTTTCCTCCTGGAATGAAAAATTCATGAAAGTTCTTGAAAAAATTAAAATCCACTGCTCCTAATTATTGTAAACTATTGGATTCCTGGTACAACATTAGCACCACCCATGGTATAAAGTAATCATTGGACTATTCATTACATATTCCCCATAGCAAGATTGATCTTATTGTATTTTCCGGAAAGTAAATTGATAGTTCCTCCATCTCAATCATTACTTGGAACTCTGGCACCGGATATACAGCAATTGATCTTTGGCTGAATTTATAGTGAATGAAATTATGAGTAATCACCGGCCAAACTCAATTAGGACTATTACTCTTTTCTTTGATATATCCTTTCGACCTTTAGGGTTTTGAGGAGTGCTAATTCCAACCAATGAATTACATGATATTGTGGGAGTCAACTCTTCGATGAAATTGATTCTACCTTTGAGATGGTTCTTGTTCATGTTCTTGTTCTTCTTCCTCTTCACACCCATGTAGAATAATCTCTTCTCCCCACACTTATGTCCCTTTTACCTGTATTTGTTGTCACAATTAAAGTATAAACCCTTTTCTTTCCACTATTGAGGTGACATCCTTGTAGGTTGAGGTGTTTTAGAAGAAGGAGTATTATTCCCTCTATAGATGTTAGGATTGGTCCCTTCTAGTAGCCATAGACATACTTTACTTTCAACATTTCTTTACACCTTAAATGTACTTCCTCTCCAATGATTTGGGTTCCCAAGCTTAACCCTCACACGTTGAATGTTATCCTTTAAAGTCTTTAAGGAATACATCAATCAAATGCTCATATGGAATATATGTTACCTTTATATTCAATCTCTTGAAGTTCTCACCGTGCTCCTCGTGAATAAACCCCTTTGTTTCAGATTTATTAATTGGATAAAGAATGTATTGCCCCTTGTATCCTCATGGTGTGCTATTATTTCTTTCGTGAAATTTGTCCTAGTGACAAGTGATTTGCCAGAACACAACCATCTATACCATACAAATTGATTGGTTCTAAATATAAATAAGCAATTCACTTTTGTGTATGTGGGTACATTTTCATGTGATCAAAGAATTGCCCATCGTAAGTATCCATGCAGAGGGTCCTTGCTATCAAACTTCCTAATATCAATCATAGGAACGTGGTTCGTCTTCAACCCAAAGAGTTTCCATTGTTGATCTTTTTCTCCTTGTGTCCCTATCATGAATTTCATGGGATACATTTTCACTTTAGTGTCCCTCTCTATTATGAATTTTCTAATCCCTTCCATGGAACCATCCATGCTCTTGCCCTTCCAACTCTAGCTTCCATTGTAGTTCATCTTGTTACCATCTTCTCTTTGTAAATGATTTATGTCCCCACACATTTCTTTACCTTCATCATGATTCCAAGGATTGTCTATAGGCTTATTTTGGTGTAGAATTTCCCTTTTAAGTGGCATGTTGGTCAAGTATCACTTTGAACCTTGATCTTGAGATGGTTCATAATAATCTTTCTTTCATCAGATCTCCAAATTTTCTGCTAACCGTTTGCATGAACTTTATTTTTGTAGTTCTCCATATTTTCTTTGCAATGCCAAGCACTGGATCAAAATTGATGTGCCATGGGAATTTTTATGGTAACTTCCCCTACCAACTCTTGCTGTGGATTTTTGGCCTTTCGTGAGATATCACTTTTGTAGCATAGAGGCCCAATAAAAATAACTGACATAAATTCTCAAACACGTAATTCTAAATACTTTTGCAAGACTCGTCCACCATCCAAATGAAACCGTCTCACCCCAATTTGATGTACTCTAGGAATAAGTATGATTTGTTCTTACCTTGAATGACATTCTTTGAGACTAGTCATAGACTAGTCGTGATAATTCCCCATCTTCCATTAGGGTGTATCTACAAATGTAAGATTACCAAGAAGCCAAAAAATTTAACACATATACCTTACTAATGTATGTGAATATCCTCCAAATTTAATTTCTGAAACGTCACAGAAAAAAGCTTGATCTTTAAAACCGTGAATGACCTACTGATGATTTCAACCCTATTTGGTACTGCTAGTGAATCTCCACAAGTATAAGGCCTCGAGAGATGAAAATTTAACCCAACACACCTTGAACCATCTACTAAATACCCTCCAAACCATTCCTTCTAAAAAATTGTATAAAAAAAAAAATTTATAGCAAAATTCCATGTACAGCAATGAAACTCTAAGACCTTGATATTTGATACTATATGTTAAGAACCAAATATCAATATAGCATAGAAAAAACTCCTGCATAAGTAATTCAAACACCAAAAGAGATGTACCCTAGATAATAAGCCCCTCTTCGAAAGGGGGCGCAAACCCCATGCTCCACATAAATGTGCTACCAAGATGATTCAAAATGAAAACGTCCTAATACATATAGGAGATTATGGAGGGTATAATTACAACTAATGGCCTCCAAAATAGACATATAAATAAAATAACATTACCAATATAATACATGGCCCACCACAGGGTAGCCGAGCCACTATTTAGGGTTTCAAATGTTGATGGTTTTAATGATATTCCCAAGTGTCAAGGCATGATTTGACATACTATTCTTGGTTGTTTCTCCCATTTCTTCAGCTACTAATTCTTCGATCATCTATCAAGTTGTTTTTGCTCTTCTTGACAACTATATACTTTTGAATTGTCTCATATGCTAGCTAATCTCGTATCTTGGTCCCATCTTTCTCCTCCACAACGCTTACATTTTACCTTATCTATTATTTGGTTATCCAAACTCTCTCATTATCTCTCTCTGTGTTAAGGTGGTGCAATTTGTCGGGCTGTGGTTTCTGTGTCTCCGCTATGTTCCTTCTTGAATAAAACTCACTGAATCTTGATTAGCCTTCTAGTTTTTCTTATCGGCTATGCTAACATCTTGTTATTTCAACAGTTGTGACCTCATGCAATTGTAACTCGTCTTGGATATGTGGCCTGAGACCACCTATGTGTTAGGGGAATGAGTAATTGATTATCAAATAATGCAAACACTTATGTAGTGAGGGATTCCCATTGGTGCGTAAATTCATCCACGCTTCCTTTTTGTTGTAACTTGGTGAGTTTTGAGAAAAATTCTTGCTCCAAAATGCCCTGGAATCTTTTTGAAAAATCATTTTTGAAGGAGTTCCAAGTGTACGACTGGATTCTTCCTTTCCATCACAGGTACCAATTATATGCAATTCCTTTTAGGTACATGGATGCATATTTAACTTTTTATTCATCACTCTAATATTATTGATATATGGAAAATATTCTTTAGTTTTATTAAACCAAATACATTGGTTATCATCTACTGTAGTTTCTGATAGTTCAATTTTGTCTCTTTGGGAGGATAAATCATTATATTGATATTGTGATATAGGGTTAAATTTGAATTGTAGGGAGTAGCGAATTTCCATGATAGTGGTGGTGATGTGTTAGATGTGCTTGAGTCACTTAATGATTAAGCGGCTTGTTGGTGCTCCCTTGATCTTTTATTAACTTAAAAATCTCATCATATTTTGTTTCCCGATGTTGTGTTATTAGAACCCGGCTTTTTTGCAAATCATATTTTATTTCTCTTTTACAGTTTCCCAAACATCGTTGTAGGTTAACCCCAAGTTCTTGAAAAATATCGTCTTAAGATCTTGTTTTAGAATTTCCATGCCTTCTCGTAATTCAATTCCGACTTCCTTTGAAATTTTTTCTTTAAGATTATGGGTCAACTCTTTGTCCTGAAAGGCCTCTATTCCCATGGCCTTTGTTTCCTCACTGTCCTTGTTAGTTTTTTAATTCCCTTTTTCGAGTAATTGTTGGGCATTTGTGCATTCTTGGTCTATTTTTTCAACTTGATTTTTGGACTTTGACAATTTTGTATTTGGGGTGAATACTTCTCCGGCACTTCAACTCCATTAGGGATGCCCTTCAGTACTCAATCTCTTAATATAGATTAAAATACTTTAATACTTTAATGATTTATATATATATATATATATATATATATATATATATATATATACTAATATATTTATGTCAAAGTGGCTTCTTGAAATCGTACAACCATACATATGTTTAATAATTTCAAGTGGGGGATGATGGACTGGTCCGTGGATACTTCTGTGGGAGGGGGTGTCATGCAAGAGATTGTGGTCTCTGGAGTGGGAGACATCCCGAGTGGGAGATGTGGGAGAGACAGGGTTTGTGTAGTGGGAGCTATATCCTGTGGGATCATGCATGGTCAGGATCACTGCTGCTGTGCTGTGGAGGTTACGGGTTTGTGGGTGGTGTGTCGAGGTGAGAGACATGGTCTGCGGGAGTGGGGGTGTAGGTGTGAGAGGTTGTGTTCGACGTGGGTCGGCAGGGGTGTGTCAAGGAATGTGAGGGGTTGTGATGGGGTGTGACTACAGTGAACTATGGTAGTCACAAGATTGTGGGAGGGATGGATAATGGGGTGTGGTTTATGGGGGTTGTCGGGTAGTGTGAGCGGGACAATGAGATGAGGAATTTGTGGGTCGTTGGGGTCGGATCAGGGTTTAGTTGATGTGCAGTGTACATACAAAGATGGAAGTGGGATTAGGTGCGAAACCTTGCTTTGATACCAATGTTACAAAAACCTAGGAGCTACATAATTGAAATAAATATATGTATTGAATAATGAATAAAAAATATGATGATTACAATTGAGAAATGAGGGCTCTCTTATATACCCACGTAGCGGTTCCCATAAACAATATCCATGTCTTTTCATTATTAATAATTATTTATTAATTATCATTTAATTGTTATATTTATTAATATCTTATTTATGTGTATTTTTATGTTCATAACAACGTGTTTCACCATATTTTCTTCACTCACTAGATGGAAGTTGAGGATCAATTTCTTTCACATCATGAGTCATTTCCCCATATCCTTGGTGGCTCATTCTGAACACTCGTTCCTATGGTGCACCACACTTGTCATAATTTATTTTCTTTTATGTAATTAGTGATCGTCCTTCCCATTAAACATGTGCACCCCATTTTAACAACTAAGAGCATCGTGTGATGTGATTATTTTATTAAATTAATAATTTTGTATGAAACACTCTCTTCTCCACACATTATGATCTACCTCTATAGGCCCTCGTATCCGGAGCATATCCACACAGATATTCCCTGTCACGAGCTTGAAAACCACTTCCAAACCATCTACCATTGTAGACCTGATGCCAAGACTTCCTTCACAATTTCTATCGGACTATCCATAGCTCTTGAAATCTAAGGGGAAGACCTATTCATTCACCCTACATTACTATAAGGGCCAACTCTTGAAAACATATTTTCACTAGTACTGAACTCATCACATCACCTACACTTAACTTAAAGTCCCAAGAAATGCATCTTCTCTTAGGGGTTTTCACAATGAGATAAATTGAAAATGCATGAAAAATGTGTTTTTTTTCAAGAAACACATTTTTTCATGTATTACCAGTTTATCCGATAGTGGGTCTATGAAAAATATGTAGAGTGGGTACTTGTTGGATGTAGAATTTAATTCTTCATGCAACGAGTGCCTGCAGTTGAAATTTGAGTAAAAGTATGAGGTGGTAAGTCGAAAATATGATTAAAAAAAACAGTTTTATTTCTTTCCCTTTGAAAATTCATAACTATTATTTTATTTTATTATTTTAATTATTATTTTATTGTAACTAGCATAAGATCCACCCAAGTGACCACAACATGCATCGAAAATCTAGATCACAACTCGGGGGAAGTGCAAGTACTATGTATTCCTCTTCCCAACTTTCGATACTAAGCCTAAAGTCTATCGACCTAACCAAGGCCCTAAGGCCCATACCTCATCTTTCCAAATAATAAACTAGTCAAGTACACTACTCACATACCCTAGGCATATCGAAAGGCTGACCTAAAATTCCTCCACAACTACTACTAAGTACTCATCCGTAGGCCTCAAAATTCAATCCCACAACCGCACTGGCGAGTACTACTTCAACCTTCTTTTGGACTTTGGCATCATGATTCCAATATTAGGCACTCTGGCCTTCGCAAGGTGCTTCCATTTCCCATCGATAATTATACAAGGAAAAACACCACTGACATATGTTGGTTGATTGAGTTTTTCCCCATCCCATAAGGTGTTACTTTGAATATATTCTCCTTCGTAGGTATGCACTCCCACAATATCATTGAATAAACCGACCCTCTTGACCCACTTGTGGATTTTACATCAATCACCACCTCACAACATGTACCCAATGCATTAGTAATAATCAAAATATCATCATGACATAGAAAATAATGCACGTGCTAATTCTCTCATGTCATCATGAGAATACAACATCATTGTCATCACCACGTCCCAAGCTGTAAGGAAACACATGCACACACACGCTATCATAAAACATATCATATAAAAATTCCATGCAATTACATCACCATCACATCATGAGATACTATGATAAGAAATATAACCTCAACCTATCTTTATTAAAGATATAGAACTTACTCAACATAAATAAATGGAACCATGCATTAACATAACATCATATGAAAATACCACATAATTCTTAATATAACATAACATCATGAATATGATAATCATCTCAACACATAGCACATGCATAGCAATAAATCATCATGGACATTCTTATCATGATTTATCAATGAAATCCAAGTCACTAAGCTACTTGAATATATATGCTACGAATATTAGCTATCATATCTAATGCAAGAATTATCATCAAAACATCCATCTGAGACTTGGATCTACATTGGTTAATTTTTCCATGTAAGTTTTAAACCTGTGAAGTAAAGCAATGCATATAGATTCTTAAGCAAAACAAAAATGATTCAATGGCTCATACACATAGTACACAAATATTTACACAAGAAACCCTTAACCGGGAGAAAACCAACCTTGCTTGGTGTCGCACCTTGCAACTCTTTATTATCTTAATTTCACCATTCACCATACATTATATACAATGTTTTAGGTATTCTGTAACTACCAAAAGCCTAATCCCTTAATTCGGGATTAATTTAGAAAACCGCTAAAAATAGCAAAATCTGCTAAAAATAGAAAAAAACGCCCCCCCCCCAAAAAAATAAATAAATCATTACGTTGCCCTGTAGCCGAACGCTGCGCATAACTAAGGGGGGTCCATACCTGCCCCCCCCTAGGACCCCCCCTAGGAAGCGTCCGACGCACATGAAACAAAGAACGAAGGAAGTTGGGATCGTCAGACACAGTTGTTGAATCTGACATGCCCACACACACACACATGCAAAGAATATAACACATACCCAACATTCTTCCACTTGTTGTTTTCTTTGCATCCAGGGGTCCACAGGATTATATAGTCAACAATGCAGGGCAACAATGCCCATTGTTACTCTACACTAGGAGAACTTTTCTATGCTCACAGACTTTGTCAATGAATCTACAACATTCTTAAAAGTGTCAACTTTTTCCAACAACACCTTCTTTTCTTCAACCATGTCTCTCTCTCTCACAAAGTGATACTTAACATCAATATGCTTCGTCTTCGAATGATAAGTTGGGTTCTTTTCCAGGAAGATTGCACTTTGACTGTCAAAATATAATCTCACTGCTTTTTGTACCAATCCAATACGTGAACACAATCTATGTAACCATATTGCTTCCTTGCTTGCATGAGTGGCTGCCATATATTCAACTTCTGTAGTTGAGAGTGCCACTACAACCTGTCTTTTTCTCATCCAAATGATTGCTCCTCCAAATAGTTTAAACACATACCCACTTGTAGATCTTCCGCGATCTAGATCTCCAACCCAGTCTGCATCAACAAAGCCATGTATGCCCACCACTCTCTCCAATCCTGGTCTTCCTTGGTAGCACAATCCATAATTGGTAGTGCCACGCAAATACCTGAAGACCCTCTTTACTATTGTAAAATGATCGCAAGAAAGTTGGTACGTAAGATCTGTTGACATGCTAAAAACTCCCACTGCATGTATGCCTTGCATGTCAACTGATCGCAGGAAATTTGGTACGTAAGAATCAACCCATGAAAGTATCTGGCTTTGTAGTAGACCTCGCAGGGAAGTGCGCAGAGGGACTACAGATGAATTGGGTGAATTACCTAGTGAATCAACTAGATATTGACTATAGAGAAGCTCAAGATCAGGGGCATGAATTCCATTTTAGATGGCTCTTGATACTTATAGTTTTCGTTGCATGGGAGCTACCGGAAGGTGCAACCTTCCTGAACATCGACCCCTTTGAACCACTGGCCATGAAGTTCAGTACACTATGGTACTCGAACGATATGAACAAGTAGTGGAAATCCAATTCTGTCTTCCATACCTACTACACCCAGTTGAAGCTCACCCTCCAATTCGAGCCTCGCATGACACCGAATAATTTACACAGGTTTTGACCTTTGATGAAATTCAGCATGGATTGCCATTTCATATACATTACATCATGCACTGATGAGCACAAGGAACAACTTCAGTATTATTATAAGATGACAGAAGATGAACTGGAGGAGATCACCAGGGAACGGTCGGTGGACCTCCTTATTTCAGCAAACCCCGCAGAAATGTCCGACATCGACAAACCAGAAGCTACGCACGATACACCTAGGCCCAGTAAGATAAAGAAAACTAAAAAGACAAAGAAGGATGAGGAAATACAGGATGTAGACAACAGATCTATAAGAACTGCATCCATTACACCAGAGCAAGGAGGTAATGGTGAAGACTTAGAGGAAGTTGAACAGAGGCTAGAAGACGAAGTAGAAATCCTAAAGAAGAGGAAGGGTTCACCTCCAGAACCTTCCTCCCGAAATAAATCGAAAGCACCCGTAACTAAGTTGTAGACCACGCTCACTCCAACTGACTTCAGTTTCCTCATCGCAACTATGAATGAAGCCATAGAAGAGATAATAGAAAAGAAGGAAGCTAAGCAAGAGACAGTGTACAACAGAATCAAGATCGTGCTCCAAGGATTACAACAAGCCCTCCAGTCTAGCCGCACAGTCTCAACTGCACCCCTACCGGAAGGAACAACAGAAGAGGAAGATAAACCAGTTCAATTCCACAAGATTGCTGACACAGTCGAAGTATGCCTTTGGAAAGCACAAGAAGAAAAAACACAGGCCACCCATGCCTTAAAGTAAGCACAAGAGAAAGTCATCGAGCAACGCCAAGCTGCGTAGTAAGAGAAGGAGGCTATCCAAGAAAAATTTGAAGAAGACAGGGCGAAGATCCAAAAAGAGAAAGAGCAGCTACTCACGAAGCAGATAGGGATTGAAGAAGTAGTCAGTAGAGCATTCTACTTTGTGACCGACTTAGAGCAGAAGGCAGAAGAACCCATAGAACGCCAAGTGATGAAGCTTGCCGAAGTTATTCAACAAATTCAACAAAGAGTCGTGGAATTAGAACTTCAGACCATACCACAAACCTCGCAAGAAGTGCATGACCAACGAGAAATGACTGCCTGGACCATAGTAGAAGGGATTAAAGCACTCATTGAGGAATGCAAATAGTTAAGTAGCAGAAGCATGAAGCCGAAAAGATACAGGTGCAGCTGAAGTCCCTATCACTCGTAGAGAGAATGAAGTGGTCTCACGAGCAGTGCACCACCCAACAACAGATTCACACACTTCAAATTCAAGTAATGGAGGTCACTCAGTGAATCCAACCCATGCACGATAAGGCATGTATGTTATTTTTGGAGATCGAGACCCAAGGAACAGAGATAGAATAGGTCGTCATCTCAGTAGAGAAGCGCCTCGATGGACCAGTAAATGACACACTCATCCAAGAGTTCGATGAGCAAGAGGCAACAAAAATGAAACAGGTCGAAGCGGCTCAAGCCAAGCTCGAAGTGTTCAAAGCATAATTGGTCAGACCTGAATGACTCGGGATGAGTCACAGGTGAGTGTTGGGGGCCTATTGGCCCTCGACCAAGTTTTGATGAATACTTGGTCATGTTTGAACGCTTTTCGGACTTTGACAACCTATCGAAGACGGAGCACCAAGCGAAGCAGAGATCACGGGATCTAGGCCCACTTTTTGGGTCTATTTTGGGTTTTGGGACAATGTAATGGGAAAGGGATGTCGGCCCGTGGGTTTACCCATGCTTAGGCCCACTTTTGTAATGTATAAATAGATATCTAGGCGATGTAAGTAGAGGAGAAGATTAGCCAATGGCTTAATGCTAGAATTGATCTATGTGATTGACTTGCAGAGCTGAGCGCAAGTATTGTAAGTGTTGAGTGCACAAATTGTAAGGAGGATATGTGTTAGATCTACTCAAGGAAAGAGGATCTGGCGAGGTGCGTGCAGATCTCCTGTCCTATGCAAATTAGGATTTTGATAGCTTTGTGCTATAACCTGATTGACTAAAGCTAATAAAGAAGAAGAGTTGGTGGATGTAGCCCCAGGGTGGGGGTGAACCACGTAAATACTGTGTGTTGTGCTTTGTGTTTATTCTTAGATGTTTTGTATTGCTAAGTGCTTAGATGTGATTAGATAGACTTGCTTATGCTTAATGCTAGAGATTTATATGAATGCCAAATCCAATGTGTATGAATATGCTAAGCCCTTGGTCTACCATATCTGATCCGTCTTGTTGTTGCTAAGTGCTAAAATAATCTAGACCTAGTTGAATGCTGTGATGCTCTGTTATAGCGACGAAGTAGACCTAAGTGGAATATTGATGAATGATCTATGCTAATTTCTTTCTAGGAAATACGATCAAAGATCTTTGTCCCAGCTTAGGTTACAGACACTTGAGTCCTGCAACCACCCCTTCCTCTACCTCGGGTGAGACTTCATCTATTTCACGGGTGTTGTCGAAAGGGTCGGTAGTTAGGGTTTTGTTGGTGCGTTGTTGTAGCATTGAACCCTGGGTTTGCTCCTGTGCTAACAACTGCTCAAGATTTTCAAACATTGAAGATGTCCATGTGCACCACTCCATTCCTTGCCCTTCCAGATTTCACAAAGACCTTTGTGTTGGAATGTGATGCCTCAAGGAAAGGAATTGGTACTTTCCTTATGCAAGAGGGTTGACCTTTGGCCATTACCAACAAACAACTATTTGAAATAAATCTGGGAAAATCAATCTATGAAAATGAAATGTTGGCTATTCTGCATGCCGTTGATCTATGGCGTCTTTATCTATTGGGGCAACGTTTCCAAATTAAGACAGACCATCAAAGCCTCAAGTATTTTCTGGAACAATGCATATCCTCCCCTGAGCAACAAAAATGGGTGACTAAGCTCTTTGGATATGATTATGAGATCATATACAAGAAAATCAAAGACAATGTTGTGGCAGATGCACTTTCCCGAAAATATGAAGATGAAGGATCCCTTTTTTCTCTTTCCTTCATTGTACCAGATTGGCTCCAAGCCGCTCGCTAGGAATGGCTACAAGATCCCAAAAGTTTGCACCTAATCCAACAATTGCAGTCCAATGTTCCATCTTCCCCAGGGTACTCTTGGCTCCATGATGAGCTTCAATACAAAGTCCATTTGTTTTTAAGTAAACAATCAAAGCTTAAATCCATGGTACTTTCTGAGCTTCATGTTACACCCACAGCGGGGCATTCCGGGTTCACCAAAACCTATGACAGGGTCAAACGTTCTTTTTTCTGGGATGGTATGAAACAGGACATTCGTAATTTTGTAGTTCAATGTGATGTGTGCCAATGCAACAAGGGAGAAACAGTCAAATCTCCGGGCACACTACAACCGCTTCCGATTCCACCTACTATTTGGAAGGATATCTCTATGGATTTTATTATCGACTTACGCAAATCAAGAAATAAATCAGTCATCGTGGTGGTTGTTGATCGCCTTTCCAAGTATGCTCATTTCTGCACTCTTCAACACCCATTTACAACATCCACGG